>JAVKPL010013070.1:0-68667 GCA_032173675.1 Gastrolobium villosum | reverse complement strand
CCATTTTTTTTTTCTTTGAAAAAATAAAGAAACTAACACGGTAAATTGCTGATCCAAGAAAGTACAGTAAACTAGCACGGTGACTGCGATCCAAGAAAATACAGTAAACTTTGTCTAACAATGGTGAATGATATCCATCCTTTGAAAAAATATAGATCACGTACGTGATCTTGGCTATTCAATATCTGAATATAACTTTTTTTTCTTATTGAATTTTAATCAAACCCTTTTGAGATATTATTTGCTGTCAAATGACCAAAACAGAAATGATGTTATGCTAGGAGCTAAAGTCAGCATATTTTTCTCGATAGGATAGTTCACGTATTAAAATTTTATGCCTATCAGAGGATTAAGAGCTCATCTCGATCAATCTTGCTAAGACATATAATCTTCCAAATTAAATATGCTGTAGCTATATATCATGAACGAATATACTGCTAATTGTTAAAGACTCATACGAATCAAAATTCTAATAATAATGAATAAATTTTAACATTATTAAAGACCACATCATTTCATTAATTACATTATGAATTCATTGATCTGCATCCTATTCATTAAAAAAAAAAATTGTTATAAAACCGGTTTTAATCTTGATAATCGGTTTGTGGTTCATAACCGGTTTTGATTTAAAACCGGTTTTCCAATTAAAATCGGTTTTAAATCAAAACCTATAAACCAGGAACCGGTTTAGACAAATTAAAAACCGGATTAAAAAAAAAAGTGATTCGGTTTAAAATCAAACCGTTTAAAACGGTTTGGTTTGGTTTTTGACAATAACCGAACCGAACCACTCCATGCACACCACTACACACGGAAATATTTTATATGCTGGACCACTGAATCTTTCAGTCTTCCCTCTCACAATATTTAATTTTTTTCCCCTTTTTTAGCCCTGTCATTTTTCCTCTTTTCCAATATTACCCTCCTATTTATACTAGTCGTAACCACCTACAAAATGGTGGTCCCCGATCCACCATAAATAATATCCCTACACACAGCCACTGCAACCACCATTCATAGCTCTGTTGTTTGCCCACAAAATCGATACATTCTGTTGTAAGTTGGCAAAATTATGGTCCACGGATAATCGTACACACAATCGAAGTAGTTTTTGTAGCTATCGTAATAATCATACACACAATCGAAGTAGTTTTTGTAACTTGCATTTGCCACGGTAAATTGTTGATGCATATGAAACTTGTGTTAAACTAAAATAATATATATTGCATAATCTATTAATGATGATAAATTGAAAGCAATCAATTCAAGTGTTTTTAAGATTGTGCAAACGTTTTAAAGATTTTCACCGAAGAATGCAAAAAAGAACATTACGTGTTGGGTGCTTTTGCTTAGCGCATACATGTTTCCACTCGTTAGAGTAAGTCCCTTAGATGAAATAATGCCACATCAGCATATAATAAAAGTTTGACTTTGACCATCCTCTCTCTCTCTGGAGTGTTCCACACTGACACAGCACCTGTTTTATTTTTCTTAATAATGTAACTAAGTATTAGCATAAAATGTATAGGGTTATTTTTGTAATTGTACAAAGGGGCTTTTCTGTAAATTCCTTGCTTTTGTTTTGTTGCAACCGTGTAACTGTTTAGTGCTACGTGTCGCTAGTTAGTTTTCTCTGATCTATAAAGATCACACGTGTATGGACTGATTCTCAATATACTGAATACATTTCTCAGACCTTCTTCTTTCTTCTCGATTCTCTCTTTCTTCTTCTCTCATCTCTCTCAACCTTCTTTGATGGTATCAGAGCTCTCTTCCTGAGGGCCTGATACAAGCTTCTTCATGACTTCCGCTTCGTCTTCTCCATCACAGTCTGCAACCGGAAACGCGTCCATGGAGAATCGTCCATCTTCGTCTTCTCCGTCACTGTTTAACCATCAGATCTCTGTTAAGTTGACAGAGAGTAATTTTCTTCTTTGGAATCAGGTTGTAGAACCTGTGATTACTTCTCACCAACTCCATCACTTTTTAGTTAACCCTAAAATACCTCTTCAGTACGATTCTGAACAAAATCGCGTGGATGAAGCTGTCAATCCTCTGTATACGGAGTGGCTGCGTCAAGATCAGATGCTTCTCTCCTGGCTTCTGTCCACTATTTCTGAAGATATTCTGAATGAAATTCTAGGTGTTCGTCATGCTTATGAGGCTTGGGATCAGATCCACAAATTTTTCCAAGGCATGATGAGATCCAAAGCTCATCAGCTCAGATCTGAACTTCGAACCATTAAGAAAGGTGGTAGATCTGTTGCTGAGTACCTAAGACGTGTGAAATCTCTATGCGATGAACTAAAAGCTATCAAAAGTCCTATCTCGATTGAAGAACAAACCGAGTTGATACTTGCTGGTCTTCCTTCTGACTTCAACGCTTTTGTTACTTCAGTTCGAGCTCGTGAAAATCCTTACACTCTCACTGACTTGAGAGTTGAGCTGATGTCTTATGAAATAATGCTTGCAAGACAAAATGAATCTCTTCTCTCCGATTCTATTTCTGTAAATGTTGTGCAGAAGGTTCCTACTGATCCGAAAGATACTTATGGTTCTGACTTCACACCTGGTAGGCCTCCTCTTGAGGCAGTTCAACTAAATCAGGACCAGAACACAAATAATCAAAGGTCCTATGGTACAAACACTGGTAATAGTAGAGGGAGAGGGAGGTTCTTTGCTCGTAGTAACAGAGGAGGAAGAGGCAGAGGACGCACCAATGTGCAATGCCAACTTTGCTACAAGTTTGGTCATGGAGTTCAAACTTGTTGGTACAGGTTTGATGAAAACTTTGTACCTGATCTCTCTCCTCCTGAGACTCCTCAGTTTTTCACATCAACTCAGCCTTCTTTTCAAAGGTCTTACCAGTATACTCGACCTCCAACTCAGAATCAACCGCATGTCTTGCTCACCACTGTTCAGTCCCAAGGTTCTACTCAACCAAACTGCAATATTGCTACACAGACACAAGGAAATGGTCTCTTGCCAACTCCCTCCAATATTCATGGCATTGAGTGGTATCCGGATTCGGGTGCATCTCATCATGTTACTGCCAACTCTCACAATTTATTACAGAGTACTCAACTCTCAGGTGCTGACCAAGTGTATATAGGGAATGGCCAAGGTTTGAAAGTGGATGCTATAGGTTCATCTTCCTTTTCTTCACCACTCAAACCACACACTCACTTACACCTTCACCACTTACTTCTTGTTCCTTCCATAACTAAAAATTTGATTAGTGTGAGTCAATTTGCCAAAGACAATGGTGTTTATTTTGAATTTCACCCGTTCACTTGTTGTGTCAAATCACAGGGATCTCATGAAGTATTACTGGAGGGTACTCTTGGATCAGATGGTCTGTATCAATTTCATGGAGTTCATCTTTCTCACAACTCCAGTCAGCAATCAAGTCAACCATGTCCCTCCAACAGTGTTTTAAATTCTGTTTCTTGTACTCCTTTATGTAGTAGTTCAGTGTCTCCTAGTGTTTCTTCCACTGATGTAATACCACAGTGTACAATAACTGTAGCCTCTGATGTTCAAAAACCAGTAGGATCAAACTATTTGTACTCCCTTTGGCATTGTCGGTTGGGACATCCTCATGTTGATGCTCTCAACTCTGTTCTCAAATCTTGTAACATTCCTATTCCAAATAAAATAAATGTTGAGTTGTGTTCTGCTTGCTGTTTGGGGAAAATTCATAGGCTACATTCATCTCCTTCTACTAAAATCTATGAAAAACCTTTTGACTTGGTTTTTAGTGACCTATGGGGTCCAGCTCCAGTTAAGTCTACCTTAGGCTTTACCTATTACATATCATTTGTAGATGCACATTCACGATACACTTGGATTTATCCTTTAAAGCAAAAATCAGAAGCTTTAACAATCTTCACTCAATATCAAGCCCTTGTCTCAAATCAATTTCAATCCACTATCAAAGCTCTTCAAACTGATTGGGGAGGAGAATTTCGCCCCTTTCATCAACTCCTAAAACAGCTTGGTATAGCACATAGGATTATTTGTCCTCACACTCATCATCAAAATGGAGTGGTTGAGAGAAAACATAGGCATATTGTAGAAACAGGTCTCACCTTACTTGCTCATGCATCTTTGCCTATCAAATTTTGGGATCATGCCTTCACCTCTGCTGTCTTTCTCATCAATAACTTACCTACAGCTGCCCTAAACTTTGAAGTGCCTTTCACCAAGTTATATCACACAGCACCTGACTACAAATCCCTCAAAGTTTTTGGTTGTGCATGCTTTCCTTTCTTAAGACCATATAACAGTCACAAGTTGGATTTTAGAAGCAGTGAGTGTATTTTTCTTGGGTATTCCCCTAATCATAAAGGTTACAAATGCCTTAATTCATCAGGCAGACTCTTTATTTCAAAGGATGTTCTGTTCAATGAAACTAAATTTCCATATTCATCTTGGACTAATTCCAACTCTCCTTCTCCTTCTAGTGACTCTCCTATGACTGTTTCCAATCTCATTCCTTTATTATCCCCTACCATTATATCACCTCCTTTGTTGCACCAATCTCACCACAACTCCAGTGATTCTTCTCACCATACCTCACCATCACCACAGTGTACCTCTCCTCTTCCAGCATTAGCCTCATCTTCAAGTAATGACTCATCATCAGAATGTTCTTCTCCAAACAGTGAGCACAACCCCTCTCAACTGGCTTCTCCTTCTCATGTTGCTGTCTCCAGGTCTGACTCCTCCAGTTCAGGTTCTTCTTCTCACTTTCTTCCTTCACAAGCTATTTCGTTTAGTCCTTCATCTTCTTCTTCCTCTCTTCCGAGTTCTGGTTCTGAATATGTTCCATCTAGTTCTTTGCACTCATCACCCACACACTCCATTAAAACTCGCTCTAAAACAGCTCACATGTCTCAAGTTCTTTTAACCTCTCTTGAACCTATCTCTATTAAACAAGCCTTGGCCTGTCCCAAGTGGTTCTCTGCCATGCAGTCTGAGTTCAGTGCCCTTCAAGCCAACTCCACCTGGACCCTGGTTCCTCTTCCACCAAATAGGGAAGCTATAGGGTGTAAATGGGTTTTTCGGGTCAAAGAAAACCCTGATGGTTCTGTCCATAGGTATAAAGCTAGGTTGGTAGCTAAAGGCTTCCATCAACAACATGGTTTTGACTACACTGAAACGTTTTCTCCAGTTGTGAAGCCCATCACTATTCGGACTATTCTTACCATTGCCATCTCTTTTGGTTGGAAGCTACGACAGTTGGATGTTAATAATGCCTTTCTCAATGGCATCCTTGAAGAAGAGGTTTATATGCGTCAACCCCCTGGTTTTGAGACATCTAACAAATCTCTTGTATGCAGGTTACACAAGGCTCTATATGGTTTAAAACAAGCTCCAAGGGCTTGGTTTGACAAGCTCAAAGCTTGCCTTCTGCAGCTGGGATTTACAGCAAGAAAATGTGATCCCTCTTTATTTATATACAGAAAATCATCTCAATGTGTTTTTCTCTTGGTTTATGTGGATGATATCATCATCACCGGAAGTGACTCTCTCTTCATTCAGTCTCTCATTCAACAGTTGAACACTGCTTTTGCCTTAAAAGATCTTGGTGATCTTGAATTCTTTCTTGGAATTGAAGTTAAGAAAATGTCTTCTGGAGCATTGATTTTGTCTCAAGCAAAATACATTCGTGACTTACTTGTTAGGGCTAACATGGCTGAAGCAAAGGGAATCGCTACACCTCTACCTTCTGGTTGTAAACTTTCAAAGTTTGGTTCTAATTATCATTCTGATCCTTTTCTCTATCGGTCCATTGTAGGTGCTTTACAATATGCAACTCTTACTCGACCTGAGATCAGCTATTCAGTGAACAAGGCTTGTCAGTTTATGTCACAGCCCCTTGAAGAGCATTGGGCTGCTGTGAAACGCATTTTACGATATCTTCGTGGTACCTGCAATCATGGGATGCTACTGCAGCCTTGCAATCCCAGTCATATATTCTCTATTACAGCCTTTTGTGATGCAGATTGGGCTAGTGATCCTGATGATCGAAGATCTACTTCAGGAGCTTGTGTTTTCCTTGGCTCCAACTTAGTTTCTTGGTGGTCCAAGAAACAAAACTTGATTGCTCGCTCTAGCACGGAAGCAGAATATCGAAGCTTAGCTCTAGCTACTGCTGAAGTTCTCTGGTTAAAATCTCTTCTTCAAGAGCTTCATATTCAACTCACTACTCCTCTTATTCTTTGTGACAACTTAAGCACTGTGTCCCTGTCACACAATCCTGTTCTTCATGCTAGAACTAAGCACATGGAGTTAGATATCTTCTTTGTTAGAGAGAGGGTTCTCTCTAAGGAGATCCGTGTCTGTCATGTTCCTGCCTTGGATCAAGTTGCTGACACTCTCATCAAGAGTCTATCTACGTCTCGGTTTGCTGCATTAAGAGACAAACTCACGGTGGTGGATTCTCATTTTCAACTCCATCCACCCTGAGTTTGAGGAGGCATATTAGCATAAAATGTATAGGGTTATTTCTGTAATTGTACAAAGGGGCTTTTCTGTATTTTCCTTGCTTTTGTTTGTTGCAACCGTGTAACTGTTTAGTGCTACGTGTCGTTAGTTAGTTTTCTCTGATCTATAAAGATCACACGTGTATGGACTGATTCTCAATATACTGAATACATTTCTCAGACCTTCTTCTTTCTTCTCGATTCTCTCTTTCTTCTTCTCTCATCTCTCTCAACCTTCTTTGACTAAGAGACTTAATTAATAATGTAGCTGCAAGAATTTGAATAAATGTCGAATCTGGTTTGAACTTTGAAGTTGGAATCACTTTGGTCAGATGTATTAAGTAAAAATTTCGGGCTTTTTGACCTTTATGGCCATTTTTTAATAATTAATTACTAATTTGACCCTCATTTAAAACTAATACGAAAATTTAACCCCTCCCAAATACATAACACCAATCTACCCCTGTTTGACCGTTGACCACGCAGCCTACCCGGGTACACAGTTACGTACCCGGGTATTTTTTGAATTTTCTGTCCTACCCGGGTAAATAGGTGTGTACCCGGGTAAATTTCTATGTTTCTGGAATTCCTTTGCATTATTTACCCGGGTACATAGTTGTGTACCCGGGTAAGCCTCTCGTTCCTTCTAGCAGAGTATTCATCGTAAAACGTACCCCTCTCAAACAAAGAATGTGGGTTCAGACCGCGAGAATATGCAACAGTGACATTCTCTGAACCTGCTTTCCCAATGTGGCTATGCTCTCTTTTATTTATTTTATTGGAAGAAGGAAGGGTGTGTAGGTTTGAATCATAGACAGATATTGAAGCGGCTGTTTGTAACAATCATATTTTGAATCGGACGTCGAAAGATATTGATTTGAAACGGCAAATTTGGCCTCATTATCACATCAGATTCTCCTTCCAGATACGGCTTTGGCCTCTGTATTTCATGAGTGAACGTTATTTTTTTTTTGATAACCAGAAGGGGCTATGCCCCAAGACAACACAAAAGAAAACAGAGACCAAAACAAGAAAAGAAAGAAAACAAACAGACAGAAGCATAGCACAGCTTAGAGAAAACTGTGAGCTAGCACATCAGAAACAGCAGCATCCCCCAAGCCAGGATCAAGGAGATCAGCAGCAAGCAAATTAATTAATTCCCTTGGAGGAGAAGACATCGAACGGAAGCCAGAAGGATCATCAAGAGCCAATTTTCCAATCTTGTCAGCGCATGAATGAACGTTATTAAATTGCTGCAATTCAATTCCCTTATTATTTTAAGTTTTTGTTTTTGAATTTCAAGTTATTCCGTGATAAAATTATAAAGGTAACTCATTCAATATAAGTTCTTTGATCGAGAATTTAAAAAGAATTACAAACTTTGACCAGTGCTACACTGTTATGAAGTGTATTGCATCGGCACTTACCCGGGTACACAACTATGTACCCGGGTAAATAATGTAAAGGATTTCCAGAAACATAGAAATTTACCCGGGTACACACCTATTTACCCGGGTAGGACAGAAAATTCAAAAAATACCCGGGTACATAACTGTGTATCCGGGTAGGCTGCGTGGTCAACGGTCAAACAGGGGTAGATTGGTGTTATGTATTTGGGAGGGGTTAAATTTTCGTATTAGTTTTAAATGAAGGTCAAATTAGTAATTAATTATTAAAAAAGGCCATAAGGGTCAAAAAGCCAAAAATTTCGAGAAAAAAAAAAAAAAACTCCATTCATTTTAAACAGCGTAACAAATCAAATGGTATTGCAATTTGTGTCTTTCTACAAAAATAGATAGTTTATTCGTGTCCTTTTAACAAGGTCGGAGAGTTCATTGTTTACAATTTAACAAAGATAGTTCAATCCAAAATTTAACTTTTCGTATAGTATCGGAATCATGTTTGAATGTGCGTAAACAAAGCACTGAAAAAGTAGGAGTACAGTTAGGCATCAAAAGAAAAAGCTATTCGAGTTTCATATTCCTACTTAGCAACTTTTAGATTTTTCAAAAATAAACCAACTAATTTTTTGTATTGCTTTTTGTTTTTAAAATAATAATTACACCACAAGCAAGTTAATTTTCCTTTAATCATCTTTTTTTTGGGGGTAAATCATTCACTTAAGTAACTGGTTCTTTCATCTTTCACATCTAATATATTCTAGTAATTAGTTATCCTATTTTTACGTCGCATGGATGGATTGAATATTTATGTTTGAGTTTTTATTTAATAAATTAATATTAGTGCATATTTAAGTAAAAAAAAAAAATTTGTTGGTGAAATGTAAAATTATTTTCTTTTAAGAAAGTAATTTAGTTAAAATATTTCAAAAAGTGGAGGGTTCTTTTGACTATAGAGTAAGACTTAGAAGTCTTATTCTACATCTCAACCATTAATAGACGGAAATCAATGGTTGTCATTTATAGTGTAATTAATAATTAATTAATTAGTATGATTTCCTTAATTATAATCATTAACTGGACGGAAATCAATGGTTAAGATGAAGAGTATGACTTATAAGTCTTATTCTGAAATCAAAATATCCCTCTCCTTTCAAAAATATTTTTTGATTAAAAATGTTAAACATATTTATAATCTCATAAGTATATTAGAGAGACAAATATTTAAAATCTAATAATTATATGATTCAGATTTTTTTTTTGAAATAATATTTACATACAGTTTTTAATTTCATATACATAATTTATATTAAAAAAACCATTATTTTATGTTGAATTATTTTATAACATAAATGATCTTTATTCTTTATTTTTATTTTAATTGAGTCTGGTCCAATGATTGTCTTAGTCTTTATTGGAATAGATATTGCGAGATGATAGCTATGTGGGATTCCATGCTGTTTTCAGAATGATTTGTGAGATGGAGATGAATCCATTGGTTGATTGAGGCGATTAGGAAAAGACATTTTACCGCTCAAGTAATATATGTGTACGAACTTTCACCAAATATATATATATATATATATATATATATATATATATATATATATATATATATATATATATATATATATATATATACAATTCTTGGTATAGAGCTATCAAGAATCACCCTAGAAAATAAACTTGCAAAAACGGAACACATAAAGAACAACACCAGAATTTATATTTGGTTCAAAAATTCTTTATAAAAGAATTTCCTACATCCAAGTTGGCCAGTAAAGGTCAAACGCCCTCTAGCATGCACTTATATTCAGAAACAAAAAATTCAATGTTTACAGTAGCTATCACAAGTCACAATACAAGAATACTCAAATAACAGTGACCTCAGAAGAAAAATAACATATTACCGCAGATATACTAACGACTAAAAAGGCAACCACATGCAGTAAATACATTTAATCAAGATACAACTAGAAATAAGAGAAGAAACCAAAGAAAGATATCACCAAACACAGCCTTGACACTGCCAATCCAATAGCTCTCTTGACCGAGATGCCCAAGCTCTTCTTCACCAAAGAACCCGCAACTGTGCAAGGAACTCAAAACTTTGTTCACAGGTATCTCCAAAAACTTGCACCGATTAAAATGCTCGCCTTAATGTCATGAACAATTTCTTCTGAATCACTGAGTTGAGATTCTCAATGTAACCCACTCAAATCTCCTCACAAAGTTCTCAACTATGAACCCTAACTTTTCTGTCTTCAAGAACGCATAGAGAGAAAGAGCCAAAATGTGTGTATTTTTTGCCAACTCAGAATAATGACCCGATATGTAACTAAATGAAGAAATATTCAGCTAATATTTTTAACCATCACAGCATTACAAAACGCAACGTTTCATTTGCAGCATACAAGCAACCAACAAGTGAACAAATGCTTTTGGGCCTTAATCATAAAATACTTGCTAGGGCCCACAAACTATTAAAAGGACGAAATAGCTTGCTAATGAATAATCTGAATACAAGTGATAGCAAGTTACAAAATGCAGCTTATGTGCAAGTGAATTAAAACATGCAAAACTATATGTTTAGGAAATAAACATAACAAATCTTCACCTATTTACTAAACATACAACAGAATAAAGTGCACACTAGAGTTTTTCTGGCGTTTAACCCAAGGCCTATGCTATGCATGCAATTTAGGGAGGTTTTATTTTTAGCAAATTTAGAGTCTCCCTAGATTTACTAAGAGGAACAGTCTTAGTCAAAATATCTGCAGGATTAATTTCAGTTGATATTTTATTCTCACTAACCTGACCATTACTAATTATTTTCCTTATGAAATGCAACCTAACATATATATGTTTGGTCTTTTCATGGTATGCACCATTTTTGGACAAGTGTATGGCAGATTGAGAATCAGAAAATACCTTAAGAGGGTCCTTACCTAAACCCAACTCAGAGACAATTCCATGTAGCCACATTTCCTCCTTGACAGCTTTTGTGAGAGTCACATACTCTGCTTCAGTTGTGGAGAGTGCCACAATGTGTTGCAAGCTTGCCTTCCAGCTCACCACATTTCCTCCCACACAAAAAACAAAACCAGTTAGAGACCTTCTTTTATCAAGATCAGCAGCGTAGTCAGAATCACAATAACCAGTAATATCACAATTAATTGAGTTTTCAGCAATATAATGAATGCAGAAATCAACAGAGCCACTAAGATATCTAAGCAACCATTTCACATCATTCCAATGATCCTTAGATGGTTTACTCATGTATCTACTTACTACGCTAACACCATATGCAATATCAAACCTAGAACCTATCATGGCATACATTAGGCATCCAAAAGCATTAGAATATGGAATATTGCACATAAAAGAAGCCTTATCCGAGGCTAACTCACCATCCACAGCCTTCAACCTGAAGTGACTAGCAAGGGGAACACTTACAGGTTTGGCCAAGTACATGTCAAAGGTCTTTAAGACCTTTTTCACATACTCGGATTGAGAGAGAGTCAATTTTCTCCCATCTCTTGTCCTTGTAATGTCCATGGCAAGTATCCTCTTGGCTGGACCAAGAAATTTCATCTCAAATTCATTTTTCAATAATTTTCAGATTATTAATTTCATGTCATCAATTAACATGTCAATCAGCAAGTAGATAAAACAATCATCATGCAGTTGTTTAAAGTACACACAATGATCAAAACTACTCCTATTAAAACCTTTTGACAAAACAAAATCATCAAATCTTTTATACCACCACCTAGGGGCTTGTTTTAACCCATAAAGGGACCTTTTCAAAAGGCACACTTTGTTCTCAGCCCTTTTTTTTATAAATCCTCTGGGTTGCTCCATAAATATGAGCTCTTCAAGGCTGTTATGCAAGAAAGCAGTCTTGACATCCAATTATTCCAATTCTAAATCATGAATTGCAACAACTGAAAGAATGAGCCTAATAGAAACATGTTTCACAACAGGGGAGAAAATTTCATTGTAATCAACCCCCTCAACTTGTGAAAAACCCTTAGCAACAACCCTTGCCTTAAACCTGGCAGCTTCAACACCTGGGATTTCAGGCTTCCTTTTAAAGATCCATTTGCATCCAATCACCTTCTTGTTCTTTGGACGCTCCACCAAAACCCAAGTCTTATTTTCTCAAGAGATTCATCTCTTCCTTCATGGCTTTTAGCCAATGAATTTTAGAATCCAGCCTTATAGCCTCTTGGTATCAGCTGGGTTCATTAAACTCCAGCACATCTCCTACTTGGAGTGCAAATGCTATGACATCTGCATGTGCAAAACGACTAGGAGGTCTTATATTCCTCCTAGTCCTATCCCTAGATAGCAAATAATCCTCCAGATTATATCTATCCACTTCCACATCAAGCTCCTCAATGGGAATGTCATTCACATCCTCTTGATCTTCAGCAATTTGATGCTGTTGATCATTTCCAGCAACATTAGGTTGCTGCCCAGTGTTGTTAGGCAGCTCCAACTCCAACTCAATAGTCCTAGGAGGATGCTCTTTGTCACTAAGTTGGATATGTCTTTATAGAATGTGTTTTCTTCGAAAATCACATCTCTACTTATGACACACTTCCTTTCAGCTATGAGCCATAGCCTATATCCCTTAACACCTGAAGGATAACCAATAAAAACTGATTTGACAGCTCTATGACTCAACTTATCTTGTTTTACTTGCATGTATGCAAGACAACCAAATGGTTTTAAGTGTCCTAGACTTGGTGCTTACTAGACCAAAGCTCCATAGGGGTTTTAAGACCTATAACAATGGATGGGCTCCTATTTATAAGGTAGCAGGCTGTGGAAGCAGCCTCAGCCCAAAAGGATTTAGGGAGACCAGATTCAGCCAGCATACATCTGACCTTATTTAGGATGGTTCTATTCATCCTTTTAGCCACCCCATTTTGTTGTTGAGTTTCAGCACAAGTTTTGTGCCTCTTTATACCATGCTCATTGCAAAAATTGGAAAACTGATAATTGCAAAACTCAAGCCTGTTATCAGTCCTTAGAACTTTGACTTTCTTATTAGTCTCATTCTCTACAAGGGTCTTCCGTTCTTGAAGCTATCAAAGGTTTGATCCTTTTGCTTCAAGAACATGGTCCATACTCTCATAGAATATGAATCCACAACCGAAAAGAAGTAATGGCAACCAGAGAGAGAAGGGGGAACATTAGGTGATCCCCACAAATCAGAGTGTATATAATCAAGGACTGATTTAGAAAGATTTGAAGAACTAGGAAAAGGTAACTTGTGTGTTTTTCCCAAAATATAATTTTCACAAAAGTTAACACAAGTTACTTTCTTAGAACTTATAATGCCTTGTTTACATAACTCAGACAGACCCTGGTTGCTAATATGACCCATTCTCTTATGCCAGAGAACAGATTCATCATTCTTGGCTGCTGTTATACAGCTTTCGGATGAGATAGCATGGCCCTGTAAAATGTACAGGCCATTAATCAACCTTCCTTTCATTAAAATTTCATTACCCTTAAGAACAGTGAGTGAACCTTGCCCACTCTTGATTAACAGCCCACTTGAGTCAAGCATACCTAGAGAAGTTAAATTTCTCCTCAAGTCAGGGACATACCTCACTTCTTTGAGGATCTTATGGCTGCATCAGCCATTTGGAACTTGACAGCCCCAATCCCTTCTATTTGACAAACCTGGTCATTCCTCATAAGGACCTTTCCACCCTTTTGGAACCTTAAACCAGTAAGTCACTCCTTCCTAGGTGTCATGTGAAAAGTGCAACCTGAATCCATGACTCATTCAGCCTCAAGACCCTTATTAGACACCATAAGGACTTTAGCACCATCACACCCACTAAGTAAATTTGCATACTCAGTTTTAGTTGCTGCCTTTGCAGCTCCCTTATTATTTTTAGGGCAATTCTTCTTGATATGCCCCTCTTTATGACACAACCAGCAAGTAAGTTTACCTTTTGGCTGCTCCTTATTTTTATTACCTTGTGTGTTCTGGTTAGGTTGGGATACATTATTGTTTCCCTTCCATTTACCTTTAGATTTTCCCTTCTTGTTCCCTTTACCCTTCACTACGAGCCCCTCAGCATGGGACTTTTTATGGGAGAGTATTTCAATCTCCTTTGCTCTCAAAGCTTCAGTTATCTCATCTAAGTCCATTCCCCCTTTTCTGTATTTTATAGCATCTTTTACACCCCTATATGAATCTGGAACAGAATTCAAGAGGATCAAAATTTGATCCTCATCTGAGACAGTTGCCCCGGCATTATCCAGATATAAGGTCAGTTTGATAAACTCATCAAGATTGTCCTCCAAGCACTTAGAAGGATCCATCTTGAAGGAAAGAAATCTTTCCTTCAAGAACATTTTGTTTGGGGCAGATTTGGTTTGATAGAGAGCCTCAAGCATTTCCCAAAGCTCTCTAGGATTAGTTATCTTACACACTCGCCTAAGGACACTATCAGAAAGATTTACCACAATTAAACTATGAGCTAGAGCCACAATTAAACCAAGAACCTAAGCTCTTGATACCACTTGTTACAATTTTTGGTATAGAGCTGCCAAGAATCACCCTAGAAAAAGAACTTGCAGAAGCAGCAAACATAAAGAACAACACCAGAATTTATACTTGGTTCAAAAATTACTGGTAAAAGAATTTCCTACATCCAAGTTGGCCAGTGAGGGTCAAACGCCCTCTAGCATGCACTTATATTCAGAAACAGAAAATTCAATGTTTACAGTAGCTATCACAAGTCACAATACAAGAATACTCAAATAACAGTGAACTCAGAAGAAAATAACATATTACCGCAGATATACTAACGACTAAAAAGGGCAACCACATGCAGTAAATACATTTAATCAAGATACAACCAAAAATAAGAGAAGAAACCAAAGAAAGATATCACCAAGCACAGCCTTGACACTGCCAATCCAGTAGCTCTCTTGACCGAGATGCCCAAGCTCTTTTTCACCAAAGAACCCGCAACTGTGCAAGGAACTCAAAATTTTGTTCACAGGTATCTCCAAAAAACTGCACCGATTAAAATGCTCACCTTGATGTCATGAACAATTTCTTCTGAATCACTGAGTTGAGATTCTGAGTGTAACCCACTCAAATCTCCTCACAAAGTTCTCAACTATGAACCCTAACTTTTCGGTCTTCAAGAATGCAGAGAGAGAGAAAGAGCCAAAATGTGTGTATTTTTGCCAACTCAGAATAATAACCCAATATGTAACTAAGTGAAGAAATATTGAGCTAATACTTTTAACCATCACAGCATTACAAAACGCGACGTTTCATTTGCAACGTGCAAGTAACCAACAAGTGAACAAATGCTTTTGGGCCTTAATCATAAAATACTTGCTAGGGCCCACAAACTATTAAAAGGATGAAATAACTTGCTAATGAATAATCTGAATACAAGTGATAGCAAGTTACAAAATGCAGCTTATGAGCAAGTGAATTAAAACATGCAAAACTATATGTTTAGGAAATAAACATACAATATATATATGAGTATGAACTTTAGTTAAGATTAGAAAAATAATCATACCTAGAATATTAGAGAAACATTTCTATATATATATATATATATACTCTCATCCCCTAAAAGATAAAAAAATTATTACTCTTTAGTTCAGCCATTTTAATATTAATAAACCTGTTAATATGTTCGGATTGAAGATTTTTCGAGGCAAGGAGAGCAAAATTTTATTTTTTCAATAATATAGTGGTTACAAAAATATTTGAAAATTTCTTATTAATATATTATTTACTTTTTTTCTTCTAATATATTTCCAAATTAGAGAATATTTACTTTAGCAGTGTTGTTGGTCAATTATAAACAAGTCTGGGCATTTCCTATGTAAATAAGTTTTCATGTATGATAAAGTTATATGATTTAAGAATTAGGTTAAATGGTCCTTTGCAACTAGAGTTGTAAAAATGGGCTAGCCCGTCCTATTTGGCCCTAGCTTATATGGGTTAGGGTCAAAAAGCCTGCAGGACTAAATGAACCTCAATAATAAAGATTCGCATTGGGTAAAAGCCCTATTGGTTATGGCTAGTCCGCGGACCATCCAAAGTTATAATTTTATAATTTCTTTTATTATATTCAATACATGTAAAAATATTTTAACAACTAAATATTGAACACTTTCTTAACATATTTTATACAAATTTTTAATTTTTTTTAATAAAATTATATTTGTACACAAATATACAAGTGAAAATGTGAACAAAATTTTAATATAAGTGAAAATTTAGTAGTAAATGATTCTATCAAATAAAGATTTTCTCACCGAGAGTCATAACTCATAACAAAATACAACAATTATAGTGGAAAACTAAAAGTAATGATGAAAAAATTATCTTAATACCAGTATTCTTAGTATGCTATATATTTGAAAGTAAAATTATTGATTTTCTTTAATTGCTACTGTTACAAAAAAAATATTTAGTTATTATTATCCACAAAATTACTAAAGTGCATTTATATAATATGTTTCAATATGAATTTGGATGTATAACATGCTTAGATGTCAATAGAAAATTTCATTTTTATTGACGTGCAGATGAAAATCTCTGTTAAAATATATCACTGATGAAAAATTCATTTTTGTTGTAAAATATTATGGATGAACTTTCACATGGTCAATAACACGTGACTCTTTGCTTTTCACGACCTTTGATATATTCTATAACCATCACACTAATAATGTGTTGAATTGCAGAATACATTCAAGGGGTATTGTAAAATATTATGGATGACTTTTCACATAGATTATGGATGACCTTTCATATGGTTCATAACATATGACTCTTTATTTTTTTTCATGATTTCCATATTTAAAAATGCATATAAGATACGTCCTTACATAAGACTCTTTGCTCATACTTATTCTTATTTTATTCTTTCTTTTATTTTATTTTTTCTACGCTTCATTTTCCTTTCTTTCATATTTCATTTTATCTTATATTCTCCATCAAATTCACAATATTTTTTATTTATATTTATAAATATTTAAATTTATATAATTCTTAATTTTTTAAATAATGACAGTTTTGATAATAATAAAAAAACTTGGTCCGCAAGCCTGCCCTAACCCAACCCATTAAATTTTATGGCTTTCAGGGTTAGGGCTGAAAAAAATCCTAGTGTGTTAGAGTCAAATATAATACTTTGCAGGTTGGCCCGCGCTGGTTTTAAGCATTTTAACACCCCTATTTACAACATAATTTGTAACAATAGGTTTTTAAACTATTTCAGGGGAGTAGTTGTGCCTTTTGAATACAATCAGTTGATTGGAATAGTCAAGTCTTTCAATATAACTATGAGACTGAGAGTTGCTAAGAAAAAAGAATCCCAAAGAAACCGATTTACATTAAACTAAAGGGAAATTATACTTTTATGTTACATAAGATATATCTCTCATGTCATACTCACATAAAAAGATGTGTCTTTCTCTTTTTTTCTTTTTAAAAAATTAGTGGACCCTACTTAATTTATCTCACAACATAAGATAACATCTCTCCTATAGCATGAGAGAAGTAAAGCCCTAAAATAAATAATAGTATTGCACGTATATACTAGTCTCTTCTTGAAGGATTTACATCTTGTGTTATTGTTTTGTTGATGAGACATGGATATTTGGCGAGAAAATGTTGCGTTTTCATGGATCCAATATGCATAGCATAGAATCACAATGACTACATTTGATGGGGAAAAAAAGTATTAGTCAACATAACATCCGGAAGATACGATTCTGATTCCAGATTTTGGAAAAAACATCCTTAATCCTATGAAAGTGGAGAATGGGATATGGCTTCACGCCAAGATTTCCTCCACAATTGATAATTCTGTTTAGACTAAATGTTAACTGATGAACACATGTGGAGTTAGTTATAGTATATTTTGTTTTATAATTCTTATTTAAAACATAAAATCATTGCTTGTTAGGTGGCAATCCGTGCTTTCTATGGTCTCTGGCATTGTCTTAATAACATTTTCAATTGGCTGTATATTTGTCTTGTTTCTTTCCCTATCTTAAAAAATACCTTACAAAAGAAGAAAAGAAAAAGAATTTATTTTGTATGGATAAAAAATCTTAAAAGAAATATTTCTAATTTAATTATAAACTAAATTTTATAATATTCTCAGTCATGGGTAATTTACATATTTGTATTTCTACTTGAGATCATTATTATATTATTTTATAATCACATGTACAAAAAACGTTGAGTATGTAACAAATGGTAATAGAGGATTAACTGATTTAATTGAAAAAATAAATTATGTTTATAAAAAAAAAAAGATTATAGAAAGCAATTTATTTCGTATAGGTTTTCAATATATAATAACAACACAACATACTATTTAAATAAATAAATAAGTCAGATCATAAATCATGAATCAAATATAACATAAATAAATACCCCTAATCAGATAGAGGGAGCAAATATTATGAGGTAAGAAATTGAACCCAAATATTAAAAATTTATTGTTTTGTGACATTGATGTGCAAGATGATGCACGAAATGAGGCATGTGCCATCTCATGATATAATATTTAACAAATAAGTAAAGAATAATGTGGTTCCAAAGACATGCTTACTGTCTTGGATATTGCATTGCACCACTATTTATGTATTCAATTACATTGGTTTGTAGGTTAACATAGATGGCAGTCCACACAGTATACCGTATACCATTTTATATATAAGGAAGAACGGTAAATACTGAATATTAATGATATTGATAGTTTTTTACATGAAATTTTTATTAATGTTTCTCTCAGATACAATTGGCCAATGCACCTGAGAGTAAAACTCCTCATTTCCCGTATATATAATAACATAATCATGATTTACCGCATTTACCCTCGAAGCTTCTTTAAAGCCAAATCCGGTCAAGGCAACGTGGATCTGCTCTCAATGAAATGCCCTACAAATAGTGAATCCATTATAAATAGGATATTTTTATTATCAAATCACTTTAATATAATTATGTATTCTAAGAAATATAATAAAAAAAATTATCTTTCTCTTAAAAAACTTTTCAAATATTATCAGTTAAAAAATAAAATCAAACAGTGATTAAAATGATAATAAATTAATAATAAAAACATCTCATCTCTCCAAAATATTAATGATGTATGACACATCAACCAAAAAAATTTTACTTTTACATTTACTTTGGCCAACATTAATCATAAGATTCTTGTTACTAGAGTCACCATCTCACCGTGAGATCGTATACCAATGTTCAGTGGCGGAGCTAAGATTTAATTTTAGCCGGAGTTTAAAAATTTGGCAAATATATTAGAAAAAAATTACTTAAAATTTTCAAAGTAATAAAACTAATGTTATTTTAACAAATAATAAATATTTATTTAACATTTAAAATATCATATAAAATTAAATTAGTAAACAAAATGGTTATATATATATATATATATATATATATATATATATATATATATATATATATATGAGTTCGCCTTTTTTGCAATTCTTTTGATTAATGAAGGGTGTTTATGTAATTTTAGGTGAATTAATGAAGGGTATTTCTGTATATGATATAAAAATAATTAAAATTACAATAATTAATTCCCAATATGACACCCTCGATTGGGGCTAAAATCATGTAATTTTTGTAATATATATATATATATATATATATATATATATATATATATATATATATGAGTTCGCTTTTTTTTGCAGTTCAGAGTTATTATAATCTTTATAATTTTCTAATCTTTCAATTTCAAAACGACATCATTTTGGAAATTAATGCAGATAATTTATCGCAAAGGTGAGGATTAGAAAGGTGTTTCTTCTCTTACCGCAATATTTTCTCAATTATTTTTACATCTCTTATAATTCAATCTCTCTTCATCTCTTTCTCAAGAAAAATCCAAAAATATGTTTTTAGTTTTAGTTTTATTTTTCTCATTAATCAACAATATTTGTCACACTCATTTGGATTAATTCAACTTAAGGGGACTGGTTATTGTAGTACTTGGTCTACAATCTCTGTGGAGACGATACTTTACTTATCACTTTTATTACTTGGAACGATCGGTATACTTGCAGACTTCGCAACATGACTTTGAGTAATTCGGCTCTAGAAGGCAAATTGAAGATGGATGGATGATGTAACGGATAGTCTCCTAAACGAAGAAGCCAGGAGAAGAAAATGAGGTATTTCCAGCATGTCTGAGGCCTTCCAGCATGTCTGAGGCCAATGAGGTATTTCCAGAATTTGTCTTTTACATGGTTCAAAAATGTAAAATCAGTTTTTTCCCCTTTGTATCCATAAAATCTTGAGAAAGGAACGAAACATCATAATAGCTGGGTTCTAGGTGGTGAATCGAATAAAAAAAAGTTAAAAGAAAACCCTAATGGAAAAGGACGAAAGAAAAAGAAGAAGAAAAAAAAATTATTATTTGGTCCACACACACAAAGCTGCTCCAAATCTTCCTCTATTACCACTGTTATAATTTCAACTCCAAATATTCGTCTATTACCACTGTTATAATTTTAGCTAGAACCAATTTACAATATTAACTAGGCCCAATTATAATCACTTGTATAATTATACATAATAAATAAAATTTATTAAAATATAGCTGGAGCCTAGACCCTACTTAAATATAACTTGGCTGGCGAGGGTTGATGTGGGTTGTTGCATCTTAAGCAACCTTCATCAGAGACAATAGATTTCAACAAAATTAAAAAAATAAATAAATAAAATAATGAACATATTCATACAAGCACATTCCGGGTATTGGAAGTAATTTAAGAAAACGGGTGACCCCTCTATTTCCTTTTTTTTCTGTTGTCATAAAATAATGAAACACAACAAAACAATTTGCTAAAACAATGTTGCGAACCCCCCCATGTATGTACAAAGTCAGTTGACAGCAAACTGCCTACTTAGAACCCTAAAATAATGTAGCTTCCTTTTATCATTTTGATACAAAATTGAGTATTCCCCCGCCTTCAAGCATGCATGTTGTTGTCTCCATTCACTTCCATATAAAATGTCTGCAGTCTTCCCCCAAAACGTGCACAAAATTGTAAGAACCAACACAAGCATCTGTCACAATGTTCTTGAATGTAGCCGTATAGGATTATCAACATTATTGCATTCTGCTCCCTCTTCCAAGGCTGTGCATACTGTGTGGTTCATACCACTCCCCCGAAGGTCCCATTATTCTGGTCGAGTGGTGGGAGATCACATAATGAGGAAATCAAAATAAGCCCATGAATCTCCTTCCCCCAAGATGATGATGCACAAGAAGAATCTGCAGATAAGCAGCAATGGCTAAATGTCTCTCTTTCCCATGGTTCCAGTTGAGCTCTGCTTCTTCTGTATGCCATGTTGCCAGGCATCTCTGGATTTATCACCCACATTATCAAAATCATCCAAGGAATTCTCCATTGAATACCTTGATGGACGATGATTCCCATTTTTTGAGCTTACTGGAGCACCCATCTTTTCATCATCTTCAGATGGTGGTACTCCCAACCTGGATTCCATATGATTGTCCATTGATCTATATCTTGGTCCAGTTGATCTCACGCCCCTCATATTGGAAGAAGCCTTACCAGGCAATGGTGTGTAAACAGGTCCTTTGGACACCAGAAAGTCCTTAGGAAGAGAGTCCATTTCCATATAGCAATTTCGGGATTTTGCATCACCAATCAACGCAGCCCAATCATCAGATTGCACCAGAGCATTCGCATTTCCCATGATCTGTCGATGATAACATACTATTAATACCAACCAAAATAAGCACTTCTAATTAAAAATGCATTGGAAAGAGATTCATACCCAAAGGGCCCTTCTTGCGCGCGTAAGGGCAACATTCATTCGACGTATATCTGCAACAAAGCCAACCCCATGACTGGATGCACGCACACAAGACATTATAATGACATCCCGTTCTTGACCTTGGAAAGCATCGACTGTATTGATATATAGATCCTTCCCTTCTTCAGAGTTTAAGACCTCCTCAAACTCACGTTGGAGGCACTTCAACTGCAGCTTGTAAGGAGTAATTATGCCAACAGTAATCTTTCCCAGTCCCAAGGATTTCAATGTTTTCTGAATATGCTCATATAATCGGAGACAAAATTGTGCTTCATGTATATTTTGATAGGAGACTGATCCACCTCTGTGAGACTCCCGTCCATGTCTGATATCATAGAATATATAAGGTCTAAGTAAAGGGTCCTTGTAGTAAGCTTCATCAGGCAATTTAAGCACACTTTCACTATCAGTGAGGCGCCCCTGATAAAAGTATCTAGAAGGAAAATCCCGAATTTCGGGATGCATTCTATACTGCACAGACAACAACATCGTCGGGCATCCTGCTTGTTGGAACCTTTCAAAAAGACTCCTACTGTACATCAATGTTCCAGCAGCCTTGCTGATAACTGTAGCAGGAAGCTGCTGAGGATCTCCAACAAGAACACATCGTGCTGCACCAAGAGAGAGGGGAGGCAGAATTGCCACCTCACTGGCTTGGGCTGCTTCGTCAATGACCACCATATCAAAACCATGGGAAAGTCGAGAGAACAACTTGCGACCACTGCTAGAAACTGTAGTGAAAACTATCTCAGCTTCATTGGCAAAACTGGCCTCCAAATTAGCACGGGCCTCTTCCAAATTGAAACCGCTACCAGGTCGGAACCTACTTTCCAAAAGGGCAAGTCGAGACATCTCAACCAGAATCTTATCCCTGCCTTCAACCACAGCTGCAAGGTTCTGTAGCAAGGCATCCCGGTTCTGATCTCGGGCCATGAGATAGTCAGGGTCAACACCAACAGATCCTTGGGAACGAACAGCAGCAGCAGCAACATTTAGTTCCCTATGAAGATGATGTAATTGCTGATTCAACTGTGCCTCGCGAGTCTTTAACTGGTGCATCCATCCCACAACTTCTTCCCGACTCTTGACCAGAAGCTGCTCAGTTCTCCGCTCGACAGAAACTGCTTGGGCAGCACGTGTCTGAGAATCAACCCCAACTCGAGCAACATCAGGTCTATATACTTTCATCTCTCCATCAATAAACCCACGATCAAGGACACGGGCAAGAAGCTCATCAGTGGCAGCATTAGAAGGAGCACAAACTAACATTCTAGGTTTTGGGACCAGTTTAGGCAAAGTTCGCAAGAGATTCTGGTCCATGTTTTGAAGAACTTCATCAATAGATCCAGTGGGGGCATTCTCTGAATTGATCTCATTAGCTTGCTTGTAGCTTTCAGGAGCTACATGCTTAAGCAAAGAGGTATAGTAGTGCTGATATTGTACAAGGTGAATGACATTCAACATTCCCCATACCGTATGTGTCTTTCCAGTTCCAGGAGGTCCTTGAACAAGGGTAAAGGGCCAAGGATCTTGCCTTTTTGTTGTCCCACTACTTGTACCAGCAGCTGTATGCATAGCTGCCCACTGGATTGCTGCCAACTGGGGTTCATTGAAGGTCCTACGTAGATGCTCAACAAAATTCTGCGTGAAGCATTCAGGCATGGCCGGGGTCTGTTGCTCATATTTAGGGAAGTGTTCAGGACTAGGCTGAAGGATTGCAGTTTGCATCTGTAAAGGGAGAAATCAGTCAGAACTGCAGAATCACGACACTATTAGATATCAGAATGAGATTCAGCATTTACCTGTATATTTAAGCGACGAAATGCATGTAGAGCAATATACTCCCTCTGTGTGGTAGCAAGAGAACCAAGCACTGTGAGATACCAGATGCTTCCAATTTGAAGTTTTCTTACGATATGATCATCATCAACCCTGCAGGAAAGAACAATCTTATCTGAGTATAACTATCAATCCATAGTTAGTACATATCAACACAAAACAATTAAAAGGGACCTTCAAATGGCAAAATTTGAACAAGCACTTGCCTGCTAGGATCATATGAGTCCCCAACATAGTAATGGAGGATTGCACCAGGAGGATCACGGGTATCAATAGGTATATGTCGCCTAACTGTACCCACCACACGTCCAGTGATTTCAGATTCCCCATCCTCCTGAGCAAAGGATGAACTGTTCTGCTTGGATCTGACTGCTTGACATAATGAAACTGTCAACATGATTGGACTACCAAAAAAAATTATTAGAGCAAATATTGAGGAATCATGAACTGGATATTAGACAACAAACCTGATCCAGGCCTAGGGGACGAAAGGATTGCAACATCGCCCTCCTTAAACGACCATTTGAACTCATGTACTGGAAGAACTTTCACATCATACCAACCTAACAAAGAAACTCAAACAAATTAAGCCCACAAATTAACAAAAACAAAAACAAATAATTAATCAATATACTGATATAGAAACAAACTGTAGAATCATGTGTTCGTTGAGATTGTAGGGACAATGCAAGAAATACAATCCTTAAAGTAAAGCTGAGTACAAAAAGATTACAAGCACAAGAAGAGAAAATTAATTCCATGACCCGGGAGAACAAAGTTTCCAGCATACAGATGAAGTTTCAGTTAATATCAAGAGGTAGCAGTCAATATCACAGTCAGATTGTTGACCAAAAAAAAAAAATGTCAATCTAACATAAAACAAGCAGTGAAAGGCAGAGCACCTCTTTCTCTTGACTCGTTTGCTTTCACTCGCACCATAATATGAGTATCCCTTGACACAGTTTCTGTTGATTCTTCCCAGGTACTGTAAAGTTGAGCCCGGCATTCCTCAAAAAGCAAAGGCTCAAATACTCTAACATACTCTTCCAGTGATTCAAATCGTCCAGGAACACATTGTAGCTCAGTCTCCTCTGAATTACAGGATAACCAATTAGTTACCAATAAGATCAAATGAAAAACAAATAAACTTCAAAAGGAACTAAAGGATATATCCCACCAACTCCATATCTAAAGCGGCAAATAACCAAAGTAATCATCAACTAATTTACTAGCAGGAAGTGCATTTAAACTTACATATGCCAGTATAACCAACAAATATTAGGAGCCAGCTATATGAAACCATGATTAATACAAGTCAGAATTCTACAAATGGATAATAGTTGTTGAACTTCACATAAATATTTTGCACTCAAAACATGCATTCATAAAAGCCAAATCTCATAAAACAAATTTCACATATTGAATAAAATCAGCAATTAGGATTAAAAAAACATGGAGAAAGAGGGCAGATAATAGTGAATATACTGAATTCAAGTAAAGCTCCAGGTTGCCCTTCCGCCTGTTATCTTTCCTTCTTTCTCAAGAAAAAAGCCAACTTGAGAACCATAACACAAAAGAGACATATGATGGTGACTGGATTACATAAAGAATTCATGTAAACCAGTGGAAGCTATCAAATCAATATCAAATTTCATTCCAAAAACAACTGTCATCACCTTTGCATGTCTCTCCAGTGTTATGACTCTCACAGTGTGATAACTGGAGGAAGGGAGCAACAAGATGAGAAATCAGAAACAACTTAAGTGCAAATTCAAATCCAAAGAGATCATAAAGCTTATCAATAACAGTAAATATTTGCAGTAGTAGTAAAAATACAATTACTTGATACCTGGGTGATGCCAAAACTTTTCACTGGTCACCTCCCTTATAAGGCGTTCAACAGAAGAGTCCTGGGACTGGATGCTGACAGAAGTCTGCTTCTTGTTGGAAAGATGTTTCTTGTTTCCCAACTTGAGATCATTGGAGCTTTGACCACTCTGTCCCAACTTCCTATTAGGAATAAGTGCATTCTTCTGCTGCCTCAAATCTGTTGGTTGTTTCCATGAACCCTGTCTTGGAATAGGTGGTAAATTGACCTCTGCAGGAGGAGGTTCTGTCTCACTGTTTAGCCTCCTAGACCTGCCAAGTAGCCCAGAATTATCACCATTACAATCCGATTTAGGTTCATGTGCTTCAGCTTGGGTTCCACCTTCACCAAAAGATGTGTCAACCAGTTTCTGATCCTTAGCTATTCCAACACGCTCAACTTGAGTAGGAACAGTACGAACTTCCTTCACAGTACGACTAATAACAGGTGATGCAAAAGTCTGCCTTCTAGGAGTTGAGGTCTTAATAGGACCTGCCTGCTTGACATCTTCCAGGTTAAGAAACATGGTCTGTCTATTACGTTTCTTTCCCAACATTTCCTCTTTACGTTGGTCAATCTTCCTCTTCCCAAGATTATTTGCACACCTAAGTGCATGACTTGCTTCAATACCTTTGACTTCTTTTTGCTTGGGAGCTAAACTGGGTTCCTCCTGTGCATCAATAGAAGCTTCACTTTTTATATTGCTTTCAGAATTTGGGATACTATTGCTTTTCTGTTCACTAGAATTTGATTCTAGACCTATAGAAGCACGGCTACTCTTTTCATCATTTATATTATCAGAACTCTTAATAATGCTAGACTTACTGTCATAGGCCATTGCAACACTCCCATCCACCATTCCAGATGCCGTCTGCTCTTCCGACGCTTGACTACGTTGTAGCAAATTATTAGCTCCATTGACATCAGTAAAACCCTCCTCATCAGACCATTCCCCTTCTTCCCTCTCCACAGATTGCACATTTGCGGAACTTAACACCCGTGAATCCATAACTTTCCCATCCTCATCTTTACTTGAATTAGTGGTAGCCTTTGTATCCTGGCGTCCAGCTCTCTTCAATTCAGTATCTGCTTCAGGGGCAGGAGTGGATTTAGACCGAACAAAAGGTTGAAATCCAGAGACAGATGAGGCATGTGAAAAAGCATGATTATTTATTATTCCTTGGGCAGAAACAGTAGTGGATGCTACAAATAAGTCGGAAGCATGGGATTGGGTACTTGTTGATGGGTGTGTCTTTTGGGGCTGGAGGCAAAAAATACCATCCCTCTCATCATTATCCTCTGCAGGTGGCTCATTGAGATCAAATAATGGCCTTCCTCGAGAACCCATCTCATATGCATACGGATACAAGCTAAATTCTGAATAAAACGTTGAACAGACACGTTGTTTCTATTCTTTTTAAGAATCAATATCCATGACATGCCCACAATAATGGAAGGCAGTGGATCTGCAAGTCAAACACACAAAAAAAGGTCTATAAATGCTTTAAGCAGAGGGCAGGTACGAATTATAAGAAACAATGTGCCCCTCGAAGATGACAGCAATTATAATAACAAACAGAAGGAAATTCACAATTCCACGATCTTTACTGGTAAGGATTGATATATTGTTCACAGCGTATAATTGACAATCATAATTAAACAAATATAAAAAAATTGAAACAAAATACAAGATAGAGTGGGAAATCCTTGATAGCAAATCAAAACCTAACAGCAGAAACAACTTGATAACACCACTAATGCTAAGACTTCAAGCAAGCTTCCAATGCTCATTAAACACCAATCCCCTCCTTCTCACACAACCCCACCAACAAAAAGAGCTCCATTCAACAATCAGAGAACAAGGGGCAGAACCCAATCGCAAACAGACCAATAAGATACAGATACAGCACAAGCACAAAACAGTCCACAACTCGCATCTTGCTGGATCAAAAAACCACTAAATTTTCCCAAACCCCAAAAACAAAACACTAAACATTCAACCATAAAACTCCACCCCAGTGACCCCAACCAACATATCTAGGGTTTCAATAATCAAGCAGTCACTGACTACCTTTACCAACAACCCCTTCTACCAAGATTCCAAATTCCCACAACCAGCACACACCCTTCACCAAGATCTTATCTTTACACACACCCCGTGTTGAGAGAGATCAAACCAACCAGTTGCTCATTCACCCAATCGAAAAACCACCAAGAAAATAACGCACAAAGCTAAATAGTCAACCCCTTCCTCATTCACTATCATTCCATCTACCATTATTCAACCATTAATACTGATTTCTCTATCCAGATTTCCATCACTGAAGAAATTATCATGAAACCCCCAAAAAAAATTAAAAAAAATAAGTGAAAAAGAAAAATATTAAATTGAAAAATTAAAATAGTCTTAGAGAAAGAGAGAGAGGGAGAGAGAGAATTTACCTCTTCTCACTCCGCACAGAGGGGATTATAGAGAGAGAAAGAGACAGATATAGAGAGAGAAAGAGAGAAGAAAATCGCTCTATACGTGCAACTTAGAGAGAGAGAGAGAGAGATGCAATATGCAATTTGATGAGGAGAAGAGAGGATGTGGTGAGGGGATTTTATAGGAAAATATCGATCCCATCGGCCGGAGTTTTCACCGGCCACCGTTAAGTGATTTCCGTCCAAGGCTAATCTCGGCATTTTGAAAATTTATTTATTTCACGGGGCAAAGTCGTAAATTTCTTATGCCGCCAGGGGTAATCTCGTAAGTGAAAAAAAAATTTGGGGATGACAAATACCTAGAGAAATTGACCTGCGTCAAAGGTCGAGGAATTAGTTCTTTTTTTTTTTTTTCTTCGGTTGCGAAGCTTAGTGCACCTATCCTCACAATGAGGGACTAGCCCAAATAAGTCGTATCCTGAGAACATGGTACCCGGAGAAGATTGAATGGGAATACCTCCTGGCAATGTACAAAAAAAAAAAATCTCTCCAAAAGGGAATTCCATATTTCTCCTAGTAAATACTTTGGCTTTTTTTTCCTAGACGTATCTTTTTTGTTATATAATTTTTGGATATGATATTGTTACTACCAAATAATAATATTATCGATGTTATTATCATACCTTAACTATTGATTTTCATGAATCAACTGTTATTATTTATTATAATAATTAATTAATTGCTTTAATTTATGAAAATAATAACCATTGATTGATGAAATTCAACTATTAAGATATGATAATAACATTATTCATTAGTAATAATATCTTATCCATATATTTTTAGGGATAGATTATTCTACCTACTTTTTTTTATGTTTACTTTACCTACGTAACCTACCGGCTATCACTCATCAACATCATTAGATCAGAATCTTAAGAGAAGATAAATAATAAAAGTCAGCTGAGGTTCGGATCTAACGATATTGAAAAGTAATAAAAAATGTAGAAATGAAAAAAATAGGTAAAATAACATGCCGAATATTTTTAAAAGGAAAATTATAAAAAAGAAAATTCATTAAAACATATACATTTAGAAAAAACATTATTTTTGTGTAAAACATGATTATTTCTTAGGAGAAGTTATACTTACTACCTAATTTTCTTACTACTTGTTACTACCAAATCTTAACCGTTGATTTCCGCCAATCTAACTGTTGTAATTTATGGATCATATTTATTAATTAATTATTAATTTGTAATAAATTATAATTGTTAGATTGACTGAAAATAACGGTTAAGATTCGGTAATAACAAGTACTAAGAAAATTAGGTAGTAACTATAACCTTTCCCTTATTTTTATTATAAATGTTTATTAAGATTTTGTTATTATTTTTTTATGAACATTCCTTTTTCAATTGTATTAAATGAGATTCAGATAACTGTATACAACAGCACCGATCATGTTTAGGAAGTTTGTTAGTATCTTTTTGTTTTATTGTGAAGATATCGGTATTTGTTAGCAATTAATGGTCAATTTGGGAAAAATGATCGAATTAATTATTTTTTGATAAAAATTTCAAATGTTACAATTTTTAAAGATAATATTCAATTTATTACGATGCGTTTCATATCTTGATCATGCGGGGATCTTATCATGTCTATTTAAATAACTATAGTTAATTTCCCAAGGGACTTGCCTTGCAAAGTTATTTATAGTTTAACTGTGGTTAATTTTTATTCAAAAGTAAATCTCTTACCATATAAGATTGTGACACGTAGCACTCCGGTCTTGCATGGATATAATGGGAATTTCAATGCATTACATTGGTACCAATTTTATTAAAATCGGTCCGGTCATTGATCTGGTCGAGGTATTGGGTCACTGAGTCACTGGTTCAACCAATGGACCACTGTTCAACCGCGTGGCCCGGTCATTATATACAATTTTATAATTTATATTAAAAAAATTATAAACGTATTCAAATATTTATGAAATAAATGATTAAAATTTCAAATATTTTAATATAAAAATAATAAATCACATATTATTATCTAATAAAGGATCAAACAAAAATATAATGATCGTGAAACGGGACTTTAGGTTCAGAAAAATGACATCTCTAACAATAAATCAAATCAATTTTTTTTGCATAGTGCATAATTGAGATAATATTGGTATTGTAAATACATAACTTATGTAAGTCAATAAGTAAAAAAATATTCAAATATATCCATTATGATTTTTTTTTTGTGACCGAGCCGGGTCACCGGTTGACTGATCGGGTCATCGGTTTTCATTAAAATCGGCCGGGTCGCACCGGGTCGCACTTGGTCGCACCGGTTCTGATGCATGGCCGGTCCGTTGGATCAACCGGACCGGTTATATGACCGGTTTACCGGTTCTCGGGTCAACCCGACCGGATCGGTCCCGGTTTAATAACACTGATTGGTACCCTCTTTAAAAATTATATTATTTAAAAGAAAATTAAAAAAATGAATTATTTTGGTCATTTTGCCAAATTACGTGCCTAGTTTATTTAAATTATATATGAAATATAAGAATTGGTTTTTTATTCATGTTTCAATTATATAAAGAGGTTTCTTATTTTATTATCATGTTTTACTTTAAAAATAAATCACAGGATTTCCTAAATTTATTATTAATTATTTATAGAAGGATATATTTATACATATATGTATTACTCACTTAAATATTATTATTTTTTTGGTAATTAAACTCACTTAGATATTTAAAATAAATATAAAAAACATAAAACTATAAATACTTATTACTTTCTCTTTAATTTACTTTATAATTATATTATAAAACAAATTAAAAACTACTGATTCAATATCAAGGATTAGCCAAAGGTAACAATAAAAATAACATACATGAGTTTACCAAAATAGTTTTTCTAGTAATTGGGAAAAGGAGGAATAGCATTTTTTGTGTACAATATTAGTTGGTTTATGTTTCTACTTATGGTTACTTTATTTTTATTGTTATTTTTTTATAAATACTTATCGCTACTTTTTTATTTTGGTATGGTATAATGGACTTGTCGTTACTTTTAACAAAAGGTCAACATAGTTTATTTTACTTCTTTCTATTTCATAATAAAAAAACAGCATTTCGTTGTCACAAAACAACAAACTCAGTTATTAATCAAATATATATCATCATTACACTGAAAAACCACATTTGTTTATTTTAAAGTTATAGTATTATATATTTGGACGAATATGCTTATTATAGTAAAAACCTTACCCCAGATAAATAAAAAATGCATATTGAATTCGTTTGTAATTATATCATTTTTCAAAACAAAAAAAAAATGTAGAAAAAAATGAAAAACCAAACAAGAATAGTAGCAGTTGGAAGGATGAAGATTAAAAAAAAGGTTTGGTCCATTTGTTAAAAGACAATTAAAGTGTTATTGGCACAAAATGGCATGGGAGTCATGGATGTTGAAAGCAATCAATTAAGTTGCCTAAGGTGGTACAAATGTTTTAAAGATTTTTACCTAATAATGTAGAAAGAACATTATGTATTGGGTGCTTATGCTATTTTTGTTTAGGTTTTGTGCACACGTTTTTATCTCATTAGAGTTGGTTGGTGGATCAAAATCACCTACATGAAATAATGCCACATCAGCATGGAATATAAAGTTTGACAATCGGGTGTGCCACTTCATTTATTTTTCTTAATTGCATTAGTATATTTCATGGGGCATTTGGTATGCAATATTCTCCCGGATTTCTGGCAAATTGAATTTTTCTAAAATTTCAATTTATGGATATTATCGTAAACTGAATATAAAAATCATATTTTTGAAAATTGAGATTCTCGGACAAATAAAAGTTTCTCCTGTACCAAACGCCCCCTAAGTTCTGTGTAACTAAATTATGCGTAAGTTATATTGATCTTTTTAGATAGATTAAAAAATTGATAATCACCAAAATGAGGTGAAATGAATTGAGGAGATAGATAGGACTATTATAAGTAGTATAAAAAATTAAAATAAATAAAAATTAATATACTAGGCTAGCTTGAGAGGCTTTAAAGCCGAGCTTTTAAATTTGAGCCTGAGACCCTTTTATTAAACGAGCTTTTATACAAGTCCAAGTCTGATACCTAACAACCAATTTTAGACATGTAAACTCAAGCATTCATGAGTCAAGCCAAAGGTCCCTGATTCATTTACCACCCCTAAACACAAATACGTGAATCAACTGATAAAGAGTTATTTTAACTTAATCAATGATTTCAAATTCAAGTTTTTGAAAAATGTAGTTGTATTAAAATTTGATAAATAGAGTTTTGTGTTAATATAATCTTACCCAACTCAAATTGAATTAATCAAATAATTGATGAATCGATAAGTAATATAAAAAAGAAAATAGTGAGTACTTTTTATTTTATTTTTTATAAAAAAATACTCATTAATTTTTATCAAACTGGAAAAATCAGCTTTTTTATTTTGTTTTTTTTTCATGTATAAGCTAGAGTCTGATGAGAACACAAGATAATATGGCAGTTTGGTTAGCTAAAATCTATGAAATTAGAAAGTTCATTCGCCTCCTTTTAGGAGTAGGAGAGTTCAGTGTTTACAATGTATCAAATATCGTTTAATCCAAAATTTTCACTTTTCGTACTGAATTAGGATAATGTTTGCATGGGTTTTATAATTTTTATGTTGAATGAGAATTGAAATCTCATGTTGTAGAGATAAAAAGTATGTGTGACCCATGTGTAAGAAAAAAATTATATGTAGCACGAAAATTGAAGGGTGTGTAGGAAAAATTGAATTATCATGTTAAATATGAATTATAAAAATATGTTTGTATATGTGTTAAGTATCGACCAAGTAGAAGTACAATAAGGAATCAAAAGAAAAGCTACTCTAGTTTCATATTCCAACTTACGAGATACTTTTAGATTTTTTAGAACTACTTTTTGTTATTACTTTTTGATTTTTTTTAATAATGATAATAACACCACAAGCTAGTTAGTTTTCTTTTAATTAACTTTTTTTGAGTAAATCATTCGATTCTTTCATCTCTCACATCAAATATACTTTAATGTCTAATTATTCTATTTGTGCATTTTATGGATCATTTAAATTAAAAATATACTTGATTATCAATCTTTCGCTTAATAAATAATTATTAAATTCACTCTTAAATTTATTTATTTATTTTACGAAAATCATTTTGTTAATTTTTTTAAAATAATATTTGACTAAAACTTTGAACATATTTATAATCTCAAAAAGTATGAGATTCTAAAATTTAATAATTATATAATTATTTTTTAAATTTAGAAACATGATTTTTTTAATTTTATTTTGACGCGTTAATTGAACTTTTGTAGGATATGAAAATCTTTATTATTAGAGATAGGTTGTGCTTATTATTTCTTTTACTATCTCTTATAATCACTTTGTTATGATTGAATCAAAATTAAATCAATAAGTATTTGATATTAATATAATTAATATAGATAATAATAAAAATATATTATCAATGAAGTGTACATAAATTAAATAAAAGTATATTATTATTATTTATTGGAACGATCCACCGCGGAGGTGGGCCTTAGGGAAGCGTATAGGCTATATAGGTAGACAAGGCAAGCAAAAAAGAGAATGCGAAATGGACAAAGCGTCTTGCATGGTTTAAAAATCACCAGTCCGGTTGGAGAATAAATTTAGTGCACCGGGTGCACAAGTGATCGGGTGGGGTGAAGGAGAGAGAGTTAATTTTTTATTGAGAAGAGAGAGAGAAATTTTAAAAAAAAGAAAAAATATACGTGTCACTTCATTAAATAATCTCAAAAAAGAGAATGCGAAATGGACAAAGCGTATTAAAAATTTCCGTCCGGTTGCATGTCTCACACACTACTACCAAAGTTTTTTTTTTTTTTTTTTTAGATTATCTTCTGTAATTTCATAGTTTTTTATCAACTAATTCGAATTCGAGTTTAAAATTAAAAATTTAAATCTTTCTCAAAAATAATACTCAAGAGAATTGAATACATATTTTCATATCCAGCTGTTCAGCTCTCATACATCAATTGAGTTATCATCATTTGGTACATTACTGTCAAAGCTATATAAGGGATACTTATTCAATATTCTTATAATTAAGATTAAGGTTTAAAGAAAAATAATTTATGAATATTTAAGAATACTTTTTTTAAGACATTGACTATATTATATTTTTATTTAAAAAAATATAAAAGGAAAAATAAATAAAAATATACTTTCATTACTATTTAAAAAAAGGTCAGAATTTTTTTAGAAAGAAATATATAAATAAAAAAAAGTTAAATGCTAAAAAAATAAAGATATAATGATAAAAAATTGGAATTTAAAAACTGCTACGTATTAATAATAATATATAGCAGAAAAACTTTTATATTATATTATACATATCTTGAGGGGGGTGGAAAGAGAGAGAAAGAAAGATGAATTTATTTCAGATACAGAATTTTTCAGGGTTCGCTTTTTCTACGATCAATGTAGATAACTTATTTATATTGCGTCCAAAATGACGTCATTTTGAGGCGAAAATCAAGGCATTTTTGTAATTATAATTTATTTCAGGGTTATAATAGTCTTTTTCATTAATTTTTTTAATTTTTCAATCCAAAATGACGTCATTCTAGCAGCGAAGGTAGATAATTTATCTACATTCACTTTAGAAACATTAAGACCATTATTTAATTATTTTTAACATATGTGAATTTATTACTAATTGCGTGATCAGTCGATTCAGGTCCTAATTTATCTTAAAATCACACATATTTCATGTGGATGGCATAATAATCTTCAGCGAGAGTAATTACTAGAGCAATGAAATTAACTTTGTAAAAATCTTTTATATGTTCCTAATAATTTTTTTAATAAAAAATATTAGATGAAATAGTAAGTATAATTAATATCTTGAAATATAAAATGTTTACTTTTTTATAATAGTTACAAAAAAAATTATTACAAAAATAGATTATGGGTTGTTGTGGTCCTTCATTGTTGTCATGAGTAGTTCGACGCTGCCCCACCCCCCATCTTCGTAGCTGGTATAGTATATGTGAGCAAGTAGAACATTCAAATCAAGGTTTACAAAATTGTAATTAAAATAACACTGGAAATGGAAATGAAACAATCTATGATAAAATGATAATTACAAAATATTTCGTTTGTAGGAATATAATTTATGTAATTATATTTTATTTATATGTTTGGTTTTAAAACACACACTACAATATATAGAAAAACAAAAAGCAAGACAACACTGTCAGAATCAATATTTAAAATTAATAATTATTTTGTATAAATTTTTATTATGTTACTATACAAAGTTAATTTTTAATTATTATGTTGAGCTCATACTTTTTTTGTGTTTTCTTTAAATAAAAGAAATAAAAATTGAACCTATTAATTCAAAATTGTCTAGCTGAGACTTAGCTACTTATGATTTGTAGCCTGTGGAAAGTCAGATTAAATTTAACATTATAATTTCATAAAAAGTGTCTATCTATATATTTTTTATCTCAATTATTCTGTTTAAAATAGATATGTAATGATTAGTTACAAAAATTTATTAAATAATCTCCATTATTATTAAAAAAAAATATAGTTTTAGATAACTGAATCTCCTTTTATTATGTACCAAAAATTAATATTTGTTAAATAAACAAAAAAATCTCAAGTTGCTAATATTTGTATAAATTTTTCATTATTTTTTACCTAAATACCACACGAACAATTTTTGCCACGGGGACATTATTATGTTCAGCTCATGCTTTTTTGTGTGTCACATTTTTAGTGGATAACAAGTATTAAATTTAAAAAAATAAATAAAAAATAAATATGGAGTTCGCCTGCATGGTAGGCGAACTTAATAAAAAATAGAGTTCGCCTATGTCAGAAGCGAACTCTATACTACTTACACATCATTTGTAGTTCGCCTGTGTCAGAAGCGACCTTGCTTGCGTGGCAGTTTGGAAAAATAGTTCAAGAACGTGAACATTTAGGTAAATTTGTGTGGGAACAGTGGCACAATGGTCACGGTTCCCAATGGTGTTTGCATAATTTACACAAATATCCTTGTGCTGCCATGTTCTGGTTGATAAATTTATTAAAAAATGCCACTGTTCACCAATTTTTTTAAAATGCCAAAACAGTCTTATTTCCCAATCTGCCACGGGGGCAAGTTCGCTTCTGACACATGCAAACTCGGTTTGCTGACGTGTCACATTTTTAGTGAATAACAAGTATCAAATTAAAAAAAAATAAATAGAGGTCGCCTGGCATGCAGGTGAACTTAATAAAAAATAAAGATCGCGTGTGTCAGAAGCGAACTCTGACACCACTAGTTTCCTGACACGTCATCATGCATAGTTCGCCTGCGTCAGAAGCGACCTTGCATGCGTGGCAGTTTGAAAAAATAGTTCAAGAACGTGGCATTTAGGTAAATTTATGTGGGAACAGTGACACAATGGTCACTGTTCCGTTGATAGCTCTAAATTTAAGGATAGTTGTTGAACAATTAGGCACCTGGGAAAACTGTGTAACCTTATTAAATATTGAATTGTTAAAAAAAATATATATATAAATATCATTTTATTATTTAAAATTATTAAAATTAAATTTATTTATTTCGTTTAAAATAAATAATATGATATAGCCTATAAGTTTATAGAGCTGACATATATAAAAAAGTCTTTCTAAAAAAATCTAAATCTATTTTATTTGACTATTTATGATAGGTTGAGACTGGTTTAATATAGATTAGTCAGCTTAACGGATTTATACCCTACTTGTAGTTGTTTACAGTTCAAGTCAAATAATTACAATCCATTACGTGGATCGCATAATGGTGTACAGAAAGATATTAACAGAGCAATGAAATTAATTTTGTTATATTTACATATAATAATCTTCTTATTATATTAAAAAACAAGCGAATATAACTGTTATCTGTATTTTTCATATTGGTTAGCAAGTTTGTTAGTTTGTTTGTTAGTTAGTTAACCACGTGGACCTACTGTTAATAGTTTGTTAGTAAGTTAAAAGTCTTTTGGTTAGCAAGTTTGTTAGAGGCTTGTATTCTGGCTTCTGTATATATACTGTGTATCTTCTTCTTTCTTAATTCATTCAATATATCAGAAAAATACTTTTCTGCTAAATCATGATTCTCTCTTCCATGCTTTCGATCTCTTTGGGTTCTGATATGGTATCAGAGCTCTGAAGGGAGCTCTGGTATCGTCTTCCATCTTTCTTTTGTTTCTTCCGTTTTATCTCTGTTACTCTCCATTGATTCTCGAAGTTTGTTTTCTGAATGACGAACCAAAGTCCCCTTCCAGATTATCTGACGAACCCATCAAATCCTCTGCACTTGCACTCCAGCGAGAATCCTTCGTTGATTCTTGTTTCTCCACCTCTTAATGGAAAGAACTTCCATTCCTGGCAACGATCTATGAAAATGGCGTTGCGATCCAAAAACAAGATCAGCTTTGTTGATGGAACTTTCAAGATTCCAAAGAACAGTGACTCAACCTTCGCGGCATGGGAGCGCTGTAATATGATGGTATTATCATGGATTCATCATTCAATAGAGCCGTCGATTGCTAAATCCATCATGTGGATAGATAAGGCACATGAGGTCTGGAATGATCTCAATGAACGTTTTTCTCAAACTGATATGTTCAGAATTGGAGATCTTCTTGAGGATATCCATCGTCTCAACCAAGGAGAATGCACTGTAAGTGATTTTTACACTCAATTGAAGACATTTTGGGATGAGTTGGAGAATCTTCAACCATTGCCAGAGTGCAAATGTGGTGCTGCTGAAAAATTGAGGGATTGTTATGAGAGGAATCGAGTTATAAGATTCTTGAAAGGTCTAAATGATCAATTCTCTCACGTTCGATCTCAAATAATGATGATGGATCCTATGCCAAACTTGAATAAGGCATTCTCTCTAGTAATTCAACAAGAACGGCAAATGAATTTTGAAACAGGCTCTAGCACAGTGATGGAAACAAAAGTGTATGCTGTTAATCAGCAAAGACCAAGAAATTTTAATCCAACTGGATTCAGAAGTGGAAGAGGAAGATGATCAAAATTGTGCACTCACTGTGGTCGCACAAATCACACAGTGGAGACTTGCTATGCAAAACATGGGTATCCACCTGGATTTAGAAGTAAATATCCACCAGCTTCCGCAAATGTAGCAGATGCTAATTCTAACAAGGAGAATGGTCAGAATGAAACAACTGGAACTGTAACAATCAGTCAGGGAGAGTACCAGAACCTCATTGATCTATTTCAGCAATCAAAGATCGAAGCTGCTAGTGACAATGTTGATGCTCATAGTGCACATTTAGTGCAGACTACACAAGGGATGGCTTTCAATGCTAGTAATGGTAAGATTTTAAATAAATGGATTGTAGACACAGGTGCTAGTGATCACATGTCTTCAATCCTTTCACAATTTTCTTCTATTAAGAAAATTGAACCAGTAACAATTATGCTTCCTAATGGTCAGAAGGTGACTTCACAATTCACAGGCACAGTAATCATTTCTGATTCTTTGAAGTTAAATGATGTGCTGTATGTGCCTGTATTTCGTGTGAACTTAATATCAGTTTCGCAATTGTTGAAATCCTCACAGTACGAACTCATTTTTCGTGACTGCACTTGCTACATTAAACAGATTCCTTCCAATCAAGTGATTGGTTCAGCTAAGCTTGAAAAGGGACTCTTCATATTATCAGCTGAAAGACCAGTTGATTGCAGCAGAGAAGAAACTAGTACTTTGTCAAATGCTGTGACTGCCATGTCCAATGAAGCAAGAGGCAGTCCTGTCATAGATTCATCTCTTTTATGGCATTTTAGATTGGGTCATATTTCTGATTCTGTTATGGTAGATATGCATAGACAGTTTCCTTTCATTCAATGTAATAAAGGAGGATCTCCTTGTGACATATGTCATTTGGCTAAACAACGCCAACTTCCTTATCATACTAGTCACAGTATATCAACCAAAGCTTTTGCCTTGATTCACACTGATATATGGGGGCCATTTTCAATTCCATCAATAAATGGAGATAGATATTTCTTGACAATTGTAGATGATTTTTCCAGATTTACATGGATTATCCTTATGCAGAATAAAGGAGAAACCAGAAATCATTTACGAAATTTCTTCACCATGGTAGAAAATCAATTTGATACTTCCATTAAAATCCTTCGAAGTGATAATGGGATAGAGTTTATGATGAATGATTTCTATGCTAGTAAAGGAATAATTCATCAGACATCATGTGTTCAAAGTCCTCAACAAAATGGGATAGTTGAAAGGAAGCACCAACACATCTTAAATGTAGCAAGAGCACTGATGTTTCAAGCAAAACTTCCAGTTAAACTCTGGTCATATTGTACTATGCATGCTGTTCATCTGCTCAACCGAGTAATCAGTCCTACTCTTACTGGGAAAACACCATATGAAGTTCTTTATGGCTCACCTCCATGCCTTACACATTTAAAGGTATTTGGATGCCTATGTTTTGCTAGTACATTGGCTTCTGGACGCACCAAGTTCCTTCCTCGAGCTCGAAAATGTGTGTTTCTAGGATTCAAACCTGGAACTAAAGGATATATACTGCTTGATCTGATTTCTCATCAAATTTTTGTGTCTCGAAATGCTGTTTTCTATGAACAACACTTTCCTTATATGACACCTCCAATTTGTACAGCTTCTGTCTCAACTGATACGCATCAATCTCATGATATCAGTAATGATGATTATCCTCCCACCATATTCACACCCGAATCATCTTCTTCTTCACCTTCATCTACTTCCCAGCAATCTGCATTACCACCTCAACATGAACCTGAACCTGACACTACCAACAATGATATTCTTCCCTCCAATCTTCGTCGATCTCATCGGTCACGAAGAAGCCCCACTTATCTACATGATTTTCAATGCAACTCAACCAGCCAAACCCTTTATCCCATACAGTCTGTAGTCAGCTATGACTCTTGTCCTGCCTCACATACTGCCTTATGTTTTCACCTCAACTCTATCTCTGAACCTCATACCTACTCAGAAGCTGTGCAACAAGCATGCTGGCGTGATGCAATATCCACTGAAATAAAAGCTCTAGAACAAACAGGAACTTGGACTATCACTGATCTACCACCAGGGAAGCATCCTATTGGGTGTAAATGGGTTTTCAAAACCAAACTTCGAGCTGATGGAACCGTTGAACGCCATAAAGCAAGATTAGTTGCAAAGGGTTATACCCAACTTGAGGGAGTAGATTATATGGATACCTTTTCTCCAGTAGCTAAAATAGCTACCATTCGCATTCTTCTCAGCATTGCAACATCAAGGGGATGGTATCTTGAACAGCTTGATGTCAATAATGCTTTTCTCCATGGAGAATTGCATGAAGAAGTTTACATGAAGTTGCCTCCAGGTGTTGACTCTCTTAATCCTAATCAAGTTTGCAAACTAGCTAAGTCACTTTATGGATTAAAGCAGGCCAGTAGACAATGGTATGCCCGTCTTAGTTCTGCCTTAATTTCCATAGGGTACAAGCAATCAGAGGCAGACCATTCACTCCTTACTAAAGCTGGTACAAATTCTTTCACAGCTCTTCTAATATATGTTGATGACATTGTGTTAGCAGGAAACAACATGGAAGAAATCGCTTATGTTAAAAGATTCCTTGATTCTGAATTTAAGATCAAAGATCTAGGCAAGTTGCATTTCTTCCTAGGATTGGAAATTTTGCGCACAGAAGATGGCTTGTTTTTAAACCAGCAAAAGTATGCTCTGGATTTAATAGCAGACGGTGGCATTTTAGGAGCTAAACCATGCTCTACTCCCCTAGAACCAGGAATCAAATTGGATAGTACAAGTGGTATGATCTATGATGATCCTGCAAGATATCGAAGACTGGTTGGTAGGTTGTTATATCTCACAACAACAAGACCAGACATCAGTCATGCTGTTCAACAACTTAGCCAATATGTATCTAACCCCACTGATTTGCATATGAAGGCAGCCTTACGTGTTCTCAAGTACCTCAAAGGGGAACCTGGTAAGGGTTTGTTCTATTCATCCACCACCAATCTGACACCTACTGGCTTCGCAGATTCTGATTGGGGAACTTGTTCTGATACAAGGAGGTCCATTACAGGATTTTGTGTCTTTCTTGGTGACTCCTTAGTGAGCTGGAAATCCAAAAAGCAAACAACCATCTCTAGATCCTCCTCCGAAGCTGAGTATAGGGCACTTGCAGCCTTGACTTGCGAGCTACAATGGATACGATACCTGTTGAATGATCTTCATGTGGAAACCGACAAACCTTTTTCGGTTTATTGTGACAATAGATCTGCTATTCATTTAGCACATAACCCCAGTTTCCATGAAAGAACTAAACACATTGAAATAGATTGTCATCTAATTCGTGAGAAAATTAATATGGGATTGATTCATTTACTCCCAATTAGTTCTTCTGCCCAACTTGCAGATCCCTTCACCAAAAGCTTATCTCCAGGTCCTTTCAAAGCTCTTACTGCCAAGTTTGGATTGGTGAATATTCACCATCCACCTTGAGGGGGGATGTTATCTGTATTTTTCATATTGGTTAGCAAGTTTGTTAGTTTGTTTGTTAGTTAGTTAACCACGTGGACCTACTGTTAATAGTTTGTTAATAGTTTGTTAGTAAGTTAAAAGTCTTTTGGTTAGCAAGTTTGTTAGAGGCTTGTATTCTGGCTTCTGTATATATACTGTGTATCTTCTTCTTTCTTAATTCATTCAATATATCAGAAAAATACTTTTCTGCTAAATCATGATTCTCTCTTCCATGCTTTCGATCTCTTTGGGTTCTGATAATAACTATTATCTAAAAGTATAAAAAACTTATTTTTATAGTAATTATAAAAAAAATTAGAAAAATAGATTATGAGAATATACAATTATTTGTTTTATTGACATTGATACTTGCATAGCTTTGTCTTTTTTATTTTTTTTTCTCGTGTTTTTTTTTTATATTTTTTTCTCGGTTTTTAACTGTGATGACTAAAATTATTCAGTGAGTTATCTTTGAAAATAATTCGTAAATAATTAATTTTACTTAAACTTTTATAAATATCTAGCTTGTATCGGTAAGCAAGTACAGCATTCCAAATCAATGTTTACAAAATTATGATTAGAATAACACTGGAAATAAAAAACAATTCATTATGAAATGATAACGATATAATATTTCGTCTGTAAGAATATAATTAGGATTTATTATTTCTCATGTTATAGGAGATAAAATTATCTCACACAATATCAAAATTACGTCATTTTAAGATTTAGAAAAATTAATGGAAGATATTTTGGTAAAATTCATATAATAAAGAAAGACTTTAATATTTCTAAAGTGAATGTAGATAAGTTATCTACATTTACTCCCAAAATGACGTAGTTTTGGGTTGAAGAGTTAAAAAATTATAATTAAAAAGATTATTATAACCCTAAAATAACTTATAATTACAAAAATATTTTGATTTTCGCCTCAAAACGACGTCGTTTTGGGCTTAATGTAGATAATTTATCTACAAACAATAAACTCATATAATTATATATAATTACATATATCTTAGTCATTTAACCAACATCAACATATATAAAATAATGCTCATAATGCTTACCAAAAAATAAATAAATTTATGCTCATAATTAAAGAAGGAAAACAAAGAAGCAAGACAATATTTTTTCGTTTTTTTTATACATATATATTCGTTTTCTATATATATGGTTTTCAGAATCAACATTTGAAATAGAATAAGTAATTTGTTTAAATTTTTCGTATGTTAGTATATAAAGTTAAAGTTTTCTTATTGTTTATCAAAAAAAAAAAAAAATCTTATTAACAAGTTTAGCTCATACAATCAACTTGAATTAGAATAAAAAATACAACCGGTAAAAACTTTATATATTTAGATTTGTATTTTCTTTTTACAAAAGAATGCGTGCTTATTTTAACAAAGCCACAATTTCGATCAAGGTTTGAGTTCCACGTATATGTTTCTTAGATTGGTCAAACACCGCCACATATAATATTAAAAGGGTTTTATGTTTATTATATTGTAGGAAAAGTGATTCTGTAATGTTATAGAGATTCGTTTTGCGTGCCATATTTTTTTCTTTTTCTTTTTGCTTTAAAATATGTGGGCCCTACAAAATGTTGTGTGTGTAGGAAAGTTTGTTATGTTATGTTAAAGGAGGATAAAAAAAATCCATATTAAAATGTGGATGGAGCTTCACTAGTTAGGATGACGGATGATTAGTCTAAAACATTTGATTGCTGCCAACAATTTGTTGCCCTCTTTTATAATTAATTATTGTTTTTGGTTTAGTGGTTTCTGAAGACCTCCTAAGCTTGCCCAACAGCTTCTTCGTAGTTCATAGTTCACACAACATTTCTTTTGCCATCTTTTATCGTTTATAAGTTTATGTAGTTTATGGAACTGTCACCTCACTTTTAGATGAAATTGGACCATTCTGTGAATGGCCTGCAATGCATGATCCCAAAATTTACACTTTTGATGGGTCTATTCATCATGCAACACAACTCTATGTTTTACACTTTTGATGGGTCTATTCATCTTGCAACACAACTCTATGTTATCCTATATCTCTCTTTATTAAACCTAGGTAAGTAGGAACGGTTAGTTAACGGTTCTATCATATGTATCCTTTTTTTTTTTTTGATAAACATCATATGTTTCCTTTAACTTGTGAGGCATTACTTCTTATTATTCTAAAATAGTTCATATTATATCAAAGGGTTTGATTCAAGTTATACATACTTTATTTTGTTTAAGAAAAGGCTTGAGTTTAAGTTATTGTGGATGCAAACAATTCTTTATGCTCCTAATTTGAACAGAATTATTTCTCACGAAAGATACATGTAATTTATCTAAAAAATAATTTATACTTTTTATTCAATAAATTATTTAAAATAAGTATAGACTCTATTTATTTCAATGTAACAATAAATACTCAATCTCAACTATAATGAGATTAAAAATTATTTACGTATACAAAAATTTAAATCCAAACCCTAATTATATTCCCTTCAAACACTTACTATTGTTGCACAATAAAACACACAGAATTCCACTTTAAATATGAAAACTTCAAGCATGTTAGGTCATTTAAGCATGTTGACATGGTTCAATCATTGGTCGTGTGTATAGAAAAGACTTTGTTAGGAGAGGTTGTACCCATGATCGCGTGATCTCTCCACCTCGAGATGATTAGTTCTTTGATTTCGGCTGAGGTATATCTTTGGAACAATTTAAAAAAAAAAATATACGAAAACTTTACGAGAATTCAAACTGTCATATTATTCTCTACTATGTAAGTGAGATAACTTAACTAATTGTACATGATGATTCTCTCAGATATAATAATTAAGGAATAGGATCAATTTAATTAATCTCGTATCCAAATTTTAGATTTTAATTTATTTATATAAATAAATTATAGATATTGATCATACCAATACAATATGGGCTAGCCAAAGTGTATAGGGCCTGATGACACACAGTTGAGGTGAGAAGACTTTGGGTTGGGTGGTTATCTGTTTCCTGGGCTGAAGGTAGTTGATGATGACGTGATGAGTTTGATTCTCCTTTGGCACGATGATCTTGACCGGGGTACCTGCAATGATACTTCAACGCTCAAGTCAGTATCATCGTCAGGTTTATGTGTATTCTTACTAAATTAGATTGTTATACATGGGCATGTACCATTTGTTTATATAATGAATCTGATGCCACCTTAGGTAGGCGGTATGACTTCAGATTGGCTGTTCATGGACCGCAGTTCATCCTGTGCTTCCTTAGCCTTAACTCATTGTGTCAGGCTATCTTTGGTAGAGTGGTGGCAAGATGGTGCTATCTTCTGTTTATTTGTTCAATGGGGCGGTGAATCTTCATTAGTTCATTTGACTGCTTCCTTATCTCTGAAGTTATGTTGAAAGACGGTTTAGGCGCGATGATATCATTGCACCCTCCGATGCATGATTGAGGACATCACACCTCGTTTTGGGCCTTGTGAATTTGGGCTTTATTCTGTGATTTTTAGGTCTTTGATGGGCCTACTGTATTTTATCCGGATTATATATAATTGTGATCAATTACTAAAATTAGATCTAGCACACGGAAGTAAATTATCTTTTCCTGGTAAATAAAATAAAATTTGATTTCTTCCAATTATTAAATAAAGGTTGGGGAATGAATAACTTAAATAAATTCAAGTCTTACCATCATTTTTAATTATTAATTTCACTTATAACTAATGACTTTAATATACATGAACCGGTACAATTGGAATCAACGTACAATCCTCCCATTCAAAATAAAGTTATTATCAAATTCTTGGTGAAGACTTATTACAAGGAACCAATTAACGAATGATTATAAGAAATGATGAAATATAAAATATTTGAGTCAAGTCATTTCCATTCTATCTGATTAGGTTAGCCTAAACGACAAAGTGAAATTGAGTTGTCATTTAAGGAACAATAGTTCTATATAACACGAATGTAGTTTACGAATTAAAGTACAAAACGCCATGGTTAACCTTGTTTTTTATTGTTAATTTTCAGCTTATCACATGTAAACACTTTGAAGTTTGAATCGGAGAAAGTTTTTGATATACTAGGAGCATCGAGTTCGATGGTTCCTTTTATTAAAAATGATTTTCTTTTTCTTTTTTTACCCATTTTTTTTTATATTTTCCCTTAAATCTTAAAAAAAAGAAATTCCCTTTTAGTAAAAAAGGAGCACTAGTAGTTTACCACAAAAAGAAAAAGAAAAAAGAGCACTAGCTAGTAATATACATGAGCCACTCTAATCATTAGTTAAAGGGTTTAATGTCAGCATAGGTTATTTTATCTATCATTTTTTTTTTATATTTTTGTCTACCACTTTCTAATACTATTAGATCATAGTTTCAATATTTATCTTTCTTTATTTTCTTGAGATTCTAATCTAATAACATTAGAAAGTGGTAGATAAAAATAAACAAAAAAAAATTAGTAAGTAAAATAATTTATCCCATATTTTACATTATACATTACACAACTTTACGTTATTTTTAAGGATACGTCGTTTTGATTTTGTTTTCTTAGAAACGAAGAGAAGAACAGGCAGTGGCGTAGCGACGTTGCTCTTACAGGGGGCGGGCCCCTGCTTATTTTTTTTAAAAAATTATTATTATATATAATTTCATAATTAATTATTATTTGACTAATTAATTATTATTTGATCCCTTCTAAAATTAAAAAATGGTCTCATCTATATTCTCTCTTAGTTAATAGCCTAATACATTCTGAGTAGAGTTGGAAACTCCAATAGTATCTTCGTATTTACTTGCTATTATCTTAAAGTTAGAAATTTTAATAGTATTTGCTCTTAAATTGGTACTTTTTTATTCTAATTTTTTTCTAATTTTCCTTGTTATTGATTTTATTTTGTGAAGATATGCTTGTTAGAATGGAGTATCTTTGAGTGTTTTGATCTTTTATGTTTCCTTAAATATTTGAATCGACGTTATACACTCTCTCTTGATAAATTATGAAATTATGCAACATCTGAATGACTTTTTAAATAAATATGCTAAAATTCATGATAAATTTTTTTCCAAATAAATTTGTGTAATTATGATAAATATTTTGATGTGTCAAATTTTTTGACCCGACTAAAATAAAATCTTGGCACCGCAACAGAGAACAGGCCATAGAAAGTTAGGCCCATAGAAGAAGCACGTTACCCGAGACACAAAAAAACAGATTTGTGATTTAGCTTTTCAAAGAACGAAGCAGAGGAAGTGGCACAACAATGTCACATGAGAAGCAGAAGCAGAAGCGGAAGCGGTTCCTCTGACTTGTGGATCCAACAAGTATGGTGGTTGGGTTGAGAGGGTTGTGTTTCATTGCAATCGTGTTGTTGCTTGTTTTGGAAGAGTGGGTGTCAACGCCCTCTTGCAAAGTGGTTCCAAGCATCAATCCCAATCTCATTCTTCAACAACATGTTCAATTTGGAGATGACCCAGATGACTTGAAGGTCATGATGGTCGCTGACCTTCTTCTCTTGGGCTCTGAAGCTGGTTATGTCAACCACTTCTTCAGGGACTACTACATGTCCAAATTCTTTAGGGTACTTCTCTTTCTTCTTCATTCTTCTCTTCTTGTACTTCACTTGTTTCATATATATGCTATAGCACTGCCTTGCTTTTACACTTGTTATTTCTAATTTTTTATTTTATTTTAAATGAGAAACCAAGTGTTATAAGATAAATTCTTAGATGTTCCTTAGAAAAGAAAAGAAGAAAAGAAGAAAATAAGTTTTTGCTATGTAACATTTAACTTAGACCACTTTGGCCATGACATTAAAAAATGTTGTTGAAGTGAGAGACAATGATAACCCACTTACCTGATGTGGTTAAATGATATAGAACAAAACCTTCATGTATATGGTTATGGGAACTTGGGAAGTATTTGTGACATTAGACTATAGACTATGGAGAAATGATTTGTCATCCAAAGTTGCATCTTATGCTTAATGTAATGCTTCTTTCATGTGGCTTGTGATTGAAGTCTTATAATTGCTGAATTTTGCAAAAAAAACAAAAAATAAAATAAAATTGTACTGGCAAGAATCCTGCTAAGATTGGAATTCTGGTTTATTTCATTGTTGAATTTGACTGTTGACATCCATGTATGTATGAGTTTCATTCCTCCTATCCTTATGATATAATAATGCACCAACTGGCCAGAAATCTTTTGAAAGTTTGAAGCCTGATTTGCTTCTTGTCTTGGGAGATGTTTCTGCAAAAGGTTCGCAGTTAACAAAAAGCAAATGGATGTCGGTGCTCAGTCAGTTTTACCAAATGTTGGGCCCCTTTGTTGGTCTTCCATTCCATGCAATTCTTGGTGATAGGGATATTGGAGAATGCAGTGATCTTGATGTGAACAAAGTTAATTGGATTGCTCACAAATTACCAGGATTGGATCCTTCTGGCTGTGGTGCATTTGAAATTGGTAACATCAGTTTTGTCACACTGAATGCGGTGGCTTTACTCTGCGGCAATAGTAGTTTACGTTTTGATGTTGAAAAAGTAGTAGAGAGGGAAAGTCTAGAACTTCGTGTGGAAACAGAGGGTGCAAAAAAATCAGTAAATGATTCCACCAGCTTTAGAGATGCAGACTATAACTCCTTCTGGAGGGAAAGCGCCGTGTTATCTGGATCAGGTCCTGTACTTCTACTCCACTTACCTTTGGACCAAATGAGAAACGAGCACTATGATGGCCTTGATGCTTTTAAGACATCTTCTACCTCTTTTATAGAGGGGTTAAATTTGGTGCCAAAAAGCAGGTTAGTGAACATCCTTCAAATGATCACACACCATATATTGTTTTAAAGTCATCTTGCAAGTTTATGAGTGATTTTATTCATGGTTCTCTAAATAAACTGTTCAGTGTATTAGGTCATAAAATCATTCTATATATTGAAAAGGATGTGTCACCTGTGATCATATATTCTTTACTTTTATATATATTGGTGAGGAAGAGCATATAATTCCATATCGTCTGATTGCTTCAGTAAGGCCATTTTTTATGGCCTGAAGTTTCAATCATAACCTTTTGTTGAAGAAAAAATAAAGGATAAATTGTAAGTTTTGGGGATTAAAAATAGTATTCTAGAAATTTAGGAGAATTATGCATGAGTTTTGTTGTATTGATAGTTTTATATTGTTTAGTTTGTAGGCAATAGTCAGTAATCGTTATTGCAGTATTCATGCTGTTAGACTTTCTAGTTCATAATTAATGTAGAATTTCTTTTTGTATCAGGGAGCTCATTGGGGCTGGATTGTATAAGTTACTTCATACCATCCCACTTAATGCTTCTGAATACATTTTACAAGCTCTGAAGCCAAGGTAATCAAGTGCTCTTTGATTGTGATCTCATATGACAAATTTGATCCCTTTTCCTTTTCTATCAAAGTTTTATGTATATGTCTGAGTGTGTGTGTATGTGTGGGATACTAATGTACTCCCACTTCTTTTTCTCTAGGAGTAGGTTTGCAACCTACACCTTTTTCTTTAGATAAAAAAACCAATTCCCTTATGTGTGAAATAACTTGCATTTGTGGACATTGTTATTATTTGATTTTAAAAATTCAACTTAATTAAATTATCTTCCTCTCTCTCTCTCTCTCTCTGTCTTTGTCTCTTGCAGTTATATTAGATTGTCCTTTTCTCACCCCCTTCCAACCTCTCTCAAAAAAATTTACTCCCTCATCAGAATGGCTCACTACTCAAAATTATATTTGATAGTATCTTCTCATTGTTACTATTTGAAGTATTGCTTTTAATCAGACAAGGTAGTGAAGTCCTTAAAATGATTAACGTCTATTCCTTTAAAAAAAGAATGAAGACCAATTCAGCAGAGGTGTGCTGACAAGGGAATTTGTCCTTCATTTAGAAATGCCAATTGAATGAAATGGGGTTATGTAAGAGGAAAACCATGTCATAGGAAAGCAATCATTTTTGAGAGCTGAGCGAGCTAAAAGAAGCTGGAATTTATTGGGAAAGTGACCATTTTGACACGTTTGGACAAAAAATTTACCAGACTGCCACGCCAACAGTAAATTTTGCCAAAATGCCACGCGGCATAATTCCCTACACAGTGTAGCAAATTATGCATGCAAGTAATTCGCTACACAGTGTAGCGAAATATGCCACAGAACAAAAAAATGCCACGTGTCAAATTTTCAGAAATTCGCTACCTAAGGTAGCGAATTATGCCAAAATTTGACATGTGGCGTTTTTGGTTCTGACGTGGCATATTCGCTACACTGTGTAGCGAATTACTTGCATGCATAATTCGCTACACTGTGTAGCGAATTATACCGCGTGACATTTTGGCAAAATTTACTGTTGGCGTGGCAGTCTAGTAATTTTTTTGTCAAAACGTGGCACTTTGGTCACTCTCCCGAATTTATTACCTACATATGTATATGGAAATTTACTTTTAGACTTTTAGTTAAAGTTTTATCTTTATGCGTTTGGATTAACTTAATTTTGGAGAAGTAATTGTTTTTTTAAGCTTATTGATATAGCTTTTGATAAATAAAAAAAGAAAGCAATTAGTTCCCTTATTAATAGGTTACCAAAAAAGGGTCATGCTGTGCTTGAATGCTTCTTGAGAAATGATACTTTTTTCCTTTAAGATTGAGGTAAAATAATATTGGTCCAAGGTGAGACTGATATGATACGAACCTTCAATCCATCAAAAAGACAGATTTTCCATGGTTTGGTTTGAAGTTGTATGCTTCAGTGAATTTGGTAAACCATCATGCTGTAGAGTTTAGATGTCACTCGCCATCTGCCTCAAATGGGCATTTTTTTAATTTGATAACACCCCCTCCCCCCCTTTCCGTCCAGAAAGAAAAAAAAAAACCTAAATGTTTTTTTTTTGGAGTCTACATGCTTTAGTTTCTTTTAAGTATTACTTTCTTATACTAAACGTTAATATGAGTTACTTCCACAATTGCATGTTAATATTTGATTTTATTGCTATACTATCATTGTCCAGGATATAATCTAGTGGGAGTTTGTTGCAAATAGTTTCTAAAATTGCGTTTGATAATTTGCTCTACTGCATGAAAGCTGATTCAGCTTGTATTCTTATATTGAATGTTTAGATTAGTGAATGTCAAGTATTGGACAGTTGGGGTGCTGCTCTAATATAAAATTTTCTCACTTTTACTAGTTGATGCTTTATTTTTAATGATGATATTGAAAGAAAGTAAAAATTAGTTGCATGAATGGGGGATAGAGAACAAATGGCATAAAGAGACGGAGAAAATCCCTTAACATGCCTCTGCCCATTGTCTGCAGGATTATTTTTAGTGCTCACAGGTATGCATTTTCTGATTACATACATTTGGACAGAACTCGTGAGATTACTGTTCCAGCAATGTCATGGAATGCAAGAGATGACCCTGGATTTGTGATTGCCACTTTCCAAAAGACAGGAAGAGCAGTGAGCATCAGCTATTGTTCTCTCGCTAGGGAATCTCATATTCTTCTACTATATGTCTCTATAATGGTTTTGTTTTGTTTGTTATGTTTAAAAGGATAGCATGGAAGAATACAGTAATACACCCCTCCTCCCCCAGAGAGGATAGTAGGGAAGCTTACAAGAAAAAAAAAAAAAAAAAAAAAAGGATGGTAGGGAATGCTGAGTTGCACATTATTTTTCATCATCATTGTCTCTACCAATTTTGAAGTCCAAGAATAGTTTTGCCCTGATTATTATCAGGGAAATGGATGTATCATGTTGTAGGAAATTGGTTGTGTCATGTTATAGACACAATCAATGTGGACCCCATCACTTTTAAAATAAAAAGAAAAGAAAAGAAAAGAAAGTGGTGGGGTCCACATTGGTTGTGTCTATAGCATGACACAACAAATTTCCTATAACATGATATATGTATTTCCCTTATTATTATTAGGTACAATGGAAACAGAAAAACAACTATCCAATTAAAGTTATGGAAAATAGTTTCTCCTTTAACAGGAGAGTTGTTTTCTCATGTCAGTGAGAGTTCGTTTTGCGTGCAATAATGTTTTTATTTTTTATTTATGGTGGGACCCATTAAAATTATGAATATGTAGGAAATTTTCTTACCTCATGTTAGATGAGAGATGCAAATACCTTAAAGTTATATACCCATCAAGACTGCTAAAAGAAAACAACCCAACTCTGGAGAAGGGTTGCACCAAACCATTAGCACGTTTTCCCCTTACACAACCAAGCTTGACAAGAGGTTATGCTCAAAAGTTGGGCTTCCCTTAACAAGTTTCACCTTGACTTCCCAATAATGATCAAGCAGCACTCTTGTTATTCTATATTATTATAATAAATAATTATGAAAATTATGTATGCAATTTTCGAAAAGGGAAATGGGCTGGACTAGCCTGGTTTATCATGCTCAATGGCATGATATTTTTTTAATAGGATTATTTTACTCTATTAATTTTTTTAGAATACGAAACTTTGTCTTCTCTTAAATGAAATAAAATATTACCTAATACTTGTTTAACTTATATTAAGAAAATGTAAAAAGTTACAAGTTTCATAACTGTTTCTTTTTATCAAATTGGAGGGTTTTTTTTTTTGGTAGATGAGATTTTAATTTTATTTTCATTAGAGATCGATACAGCAGTATTGTGATCATATAATTAATATATTTTGATATTAAATACTGAAGTTTAAAATTGTTATAATTGATAAAGAATGTTAGAAGTTATAATGATGAATTTAGAAAAGAAAAAAAGTAACGTATTAAACGGTTAAATGACGTTAACTATTATTTTCTTTTTGACGTTATCCTGCCCTCGGCTCCCTTGATAACCCTATAAGCTTCCACTTTTTAAGTTGATGATAAAATAATCTGGAGGGCGGGACAGTTCAAGGATAAATATATTTAAGCCCCTCCCAAATGCAACATGTGAAGATCGAACTTTTTCCTTTCCACAAATTAGCTCCCACTGCTACCATTTGAGTACCTGCCTTTGGTGGTGTTAACGTTAAAATATCCAAGAAAGTGTTTTTTTATATCATCATAATTACCTCTTTGAGGCGAATCAGCCTTCGCTATCTCCACAAGCCTTAACACTTTGAGTTGGCTATACGACTAATCTCGAATTAATGTTTAGTTAAAACAATACACCCCTCCAACAATATATATTTGGTGGAAATCAAATTCAAATCTCCCACCCCACCAAACTTTACTCAGCATGTGTTGTCAAATCCATTGTTTCCAAGAAAGTGTTTTATCTTCAAAATAATGACACATACACACAAATATGTAAAATAATTAACTCCAAAGTATGGTCTTTGCCCCCAATAGTTGAAATAAGTCATTTTTATTAATAATTAAACACTCCTAAACTGGATCAATAATTTCCAAACTCTTTAAAAAAAAGCATGAATCAAATTTTTGATTATCTACAACAAAAAGCTTATTCTTTTTTTTTGTCAATTGAATTTACAATTGTTTAATTACATATTTACATGATTAAGCTAATGAACTCGAGTCAATAATAATAAAAAATAAGTATAGTGACAATTATTAAAAATATAAAACACTTTTTAATATAATTCTTTTAAGTATTGCTTAAAATATAGTTAAATTGTTGAGTGCTGATTAACTAATTTTATTTTATTTTTATCATTGAGAAGCTCCAATAGATGAATATTTCAAACTCTCATGACTGAATAAGGGTACGTGAACTGAACCTATCTTTCTCTAATACTATCATTTGGTGTCTATTTCGTCTGTTGTGTGATTTTAAACCAGACTTTTGTTTTTTACTTTTTGTCTCTAAATTATGGTTTGGTTGCGGTAACTAGTGGGGTTCCTTACATATATTTGGTGAATAATACGAAGAGAATGGGCATTTCTTTTTGAGTTCCCCGTGTTAGTTTTTATAATATATCATGTTCATAAATCATAAAATAAGAACATGATGATGGATCTTGGGAATACATGATTTTCACATACACATAAGAGATAAAGACATACTCGATCTCGATGATGAGGCGTTAACAACAGTCATCTTATCAGAAATTGTATTAGGGTAGTTTCTCTCTCTAAACCTTCTTTACTTTTATATGTATTCTGATGGAGAGAATGACATTAGGTTTAAAGGGGAAAGAGGACCATCCCTAATACATATATATTCTATAAATATAATCTGATAAGTCCATCATATACCAAATCAATGATATGATTGAGATTAAATGTAGCAGTAATTAATTGGGCCATATAACGTTTAATAGGTAATATCAAGAATCTTAATATTATAACTATAATAAAAAAAATTAATATTATAATTGATTCTTAATATTTCTAACACTTTCTCACTTGCCCCGATTAATCTTAATATACATGCATCTCTGATGTATAGAGAAAGGTGATTAATTTAGTCTCGTGCAATGCCCAAAGAATGATGTTGAATGGAAAGAGATGTAATCAATTCCATATGCCTCTGTTGTGGGCAGCTCAATGTATGCTCAAACTTGTACTCGGCCGGGTATCAGTTTTGCGGTCGGGATGTTTGGCAGATATCAAAGTAATCCAGGAATAGAACATTGGAAAACTGCGAAGAAAGTTTTAAGATACCTTCAAGGCACGAAGGATCACATGCACAAAACGTCCAATGAATTAGAAGTAATTGGATATACTGATTCAGATTTTGGTGGATGTCTTGATAGTAGAAAGTCAATCTTTGGCTACTTGTTTATGTTTGCTCAAGGAGTCATATCATGGAAAAGTGCAAAACAGACTATCATTGTTTCATCCACTATGGAGGCATAATTTGCGGCTTGTTTTGAAACCACAACTCATGCATTATGGCTGCGGAACTCTGATAGCATATGTTAGTTTTTATAATATATCATGTTCATACATATAAAAGTAAAGAAGGCTTAGAGAGAGAAACTACCCCAATACAATTTCTGACAAGATGATTGTTGTTAACGCCTCATCATCGAGACCAGGTATGTCTTTATCTCTTATGTGTATGTGAAAATCATGTATTCCCAAGATCCTTCATAATGTTCTTATTTTTTGATTTATGAACATGATACATTATAAAAACTAAAATATGGTATCAGAGTTCCGCAGCCATAATGCATGAGTTGTGGTTTCAAAACATGCCGTAAATTCTTCCTCCATAGTGGATGAAGCAATGATAGTCTGTTTTGCAATTTTCCATGATATGGCTCCTTGAACAAACATAAACAAGTAGCCAAAGGTTGACTTTCTACTATCAAGACATCCACCAAAATCTGAATAAGTATATCCAATTACTTCTAATTAATTGGACCTTTTGTACATGAGCATGTGATCCTTCGTGCCTTGAAGGTATCTTAAACTTTCTTTACAACTTTCCAATGTTCTATTACTGGATTACTTTGATATCTGCCAAACATCCCGACCGCAAAACTGATATCCGGCCGAGTACAAGTTTGAGCATACACTAAGCTGCCCACAACAGAGGCATATGGATTTGATTTCATCTCTTTCCATTCAAAATCATTCTTTGGGCATTGCACGAGACTAGATTAATCACCTTTCTCTATACATTAGAGATGCATGTATGTTAAGATTAATCGGGGCAAGTGAGAGAATGTTAGAAATATTAAGAATCAATTATAATATTAAAAGATTTTATTATAATTATAATATTAAGATTCTTGATATTACCCATTAAACGTTATATGAACCAATTAATTACTGATACATGTAATCTCAATTATATCATTGATTTAGTATATGACGGACTTACCAGATTATAAGTTATGGAATATGTATATATTAGGGATAGTCTTCTCTCCCCTTTAACCCTAATGTCATTCTCTCCATCAGAATACATATAAAAGTAAAGAAGACTTGGAGAGAGAAACTACCCTAATACAATTTCTGACAAGATGACTGTTGTTAACGTCTCATCATCAAGATCGGGTATGTCTTTATCTCTTATGTGTATGTGAAAATCATGTATTCAAACCGGTTTGTTAAATTCCTTCATCATGTTATTTGTTTTATGATTTATAAACATGATATCTCTCATAAAAACTAACAAATTAACTTTTTTGAACTCAAAATGAAATGCCCAAATGTCTATTTGTATTATTCACTAAATATATGCAAGGAAAAACTTCAGCTGAGAGTAATTTCCCCAATTTACCTTGTTACTTGCTCAGTCATGTGTTTCTATCATTCTATGTCATGTCTTAATATGACACAAGACATGTGACATTTGCAAAGGAAGCAGACACGACCAACTGCCAACACTTTTCTGTTAATTTCATAAAAATGTCTTTTTAGATTATTAATCTTAATAATTTTGTTTCTTCTGTGTGTACGTAGAAGAACATAATATAGCCTTTTTTTGATATTAAATAATATTTTTATATATTATGTAGTATATATTATATTTAATATTCAACAATTTAACAAATATATAAAATAAAACTTATAATAATTATAATATTCATCAATTTTGCAAAGAAACAATATATACAAATATTTATATTAAATTCAATAAAATGGTAATCATCATCCAACGAATCTATATCTCTTATGTGTATGAGAAAATCATGTATTCCCAAGATCCTTCATCATGTTATTATTTTATGATTTATGAACATGATATATTATAAAAACTAACACGAGGAACTCAAAATGAAATGCCCATTCTATTTGTATTATTCACTAAATATATGCAAGGAAAAACTTAAGGAACCCCACTAGTTACTGCAACCAAACCATAATTGATAGACAAAAAGTAAAAAATAAAAGTCTGATTTATAACCACACAACAGACGAAATAGACACCAAATGATAGTATTAGAGAAAGCTAGATTCAGTTTGCATACCCTTATTCAGGCATGAGAGTTTGAAATATTCATCTATTGGAGCTCCTTAGTGATAAAAATAAAATAAAATTAGTTAATCAGTACTCAACAATTTAACTATATTTTAAGCAATACTTAAAAGAATTATATTAAAAGTGTTTTATATTCTTAATAATTGTCACCATACTTATTTTTTTATTATTGACTCCAGTTCATTAGCTTAATCATGTAAATATGTAATTAAACAATTGTAAATTTAATTGACAAAAAAAAATAAGCTTTTCGTTTTAGTTAATCAAAAATTTAAATCACGCTTTTTTTAAAAGAGTTTGGAAATTATTGAACCAGTTTATGAGTGTTTAATTCTTAATAAAAATGACTTATTTCAACTATTGAGGGGAAAAGGCCATATTGTGATTTCAACTATTGGGGGGCAAAGGCCATATTGTGGTGTTAATTATTTTACCTATTTGTGTGAATGTGAAGTTAATTTGAAGATAAAACACTTTCTTGGAACCATTGGATTTGACAACACATGCTGAGTAAAGTTTGCTGGGGTGGGGGATTTGAATTTGATTTCCACCAAATATATTTTTTGGAGGGGTGAATAGTTTTAACTAAACCTTAATTCGAGATTATTCTTATAGCCAACTCAAAGTGTTAAGGCTTGTGGAGATAGCGGGGGCTGATTCGCCTCAAGGAGGTAATTAGGATGATAAAAAAAAAAAACATTTTCTTGGATGTTTTAACGTTAACACCACCAAAGGCAGGTACCTCAGTAGTTGGTAGCAGGGGGAGCTAAGCAGTGGAAAGGAAAAAGGGGTACTCAGTTGGTAGCAGGGGAGCGAGCTAAGCAGTGGAAAGGAAAGAGTTTGATCTCCACATATTGCATTTGGGAGGGGCTTAAATATATTTATCCTTGAAGTATCCCGCACTCCAAATTAATTTCATAGTCGACTAAAAAAGTGAAAACTTGTAGGGTTATGAAGGGAGCCGAGTAGGATATATTAAAAAAGAAAATAACAGTTAACACCATTTAACAATTTAATACGATACTTTTTTCCTCTTCTAAATTCATCATTATGATTTCTAACATTTTTCATCAATTATAACAATTTTAAATTTCAGTATTTAATATCGAAATATATTAATTATATGATCACAATACCGCTGTATCGATTTCAAATGCAAATAAAATTAAAATCTCATCTACCAAAGAAAAAACCCATCCAATTTGATAAAAAGAAACAGTTATGTAACTTGTAACTTTTTAAAATTTCTTAAATAAGTTAAACAAGTATTAGGTAATGTTTTATTTCATTTAACAGAAGACAAAGTTTCGTATTCTAAAAAAACTAATAAAGAGTAAAATAATCCTATTAAAAAAATATCATGCCATTGAGCATGATAAACCAGGCTAATCTAGCCCATTTCCCTTTTTGAAAATTGCAGCCATATCTTTCATAATTATTTATCATAATAATATAAAATAGCAAGATTGCTGCTTGATCATCATTGGGAAGTCAAGGTGAAACTTGTTAAGGGAAACCCAACTTTTGAGCATAACCTCTTGTCAAGCTTGGTGGTGTAAGGGGAAAACGTGCTAATGGTTTGGTGCAACCCTCCTCCAGAGTTGGGTTATTTTCTTTTAGCAGTCCTGATGGGTATATAACTTTAATTGGATAGTTGTTTTTCTGTTTCCAATGTGCATAACTATAATAAGGGAAATACATATATCATGTTGTAAGAAATTTGTTGTGTCATGCTATAATTTTTCACCAAAATAACAAAAGAAATGCTATAATTTACCCATCAACTCTTTCGATTCCATTTTATAATTCATTACATTAATCCAAATCCCTGACTTGTTAGTTGCTTTACACTCAATTCAAAATTGAAAAGCTTTACATCAGTTTCGTTTATCAATTAATAAGAAATAGAGCAAGTACTCAAAAAAATATGTTCAGGCTCCAATGAACTTGTAGACAAGCAACAACTGAAAACACAAATAAATAATTTGGCTCAAACAGTGAAACAAAATGACTACTGGGGGAAAAAAATAACAAGAGGTAGTCAATTACTAGAATACTTTAATTTCATGCCTAAATACAAAGTAACCATAATTACCTTGTATGCTAATCAGTTACGGCAAGCAATCTCTTCCGGACCTGAGTTAAAAATAAAAAAATAAAAAATAAAAAATAAAAAAAAATTCTGGGTAAGAATTGGACCAATTGCTCAAATTCAGATTTCAGTTGTGAAGACACTATTCAACAAAAACAAAGAGGATGATAATTTTGATTAACTATAGACTTTAGTAACCAGGCTGGCCCGATTTAAGCCAGAAGAAAATGTATTGGTCCGATTTTGGCCCAAAAGAATACCTACTTCTGGTTAATATTAATTAGACCTTACCCAAGAGAGTAGAAAAGAGAGTTTTATTAGAGATTTCTTAGTGGTGTCTAGATATATGCTAGTTTTTTGCATTTAAATTTCAACAAACACTTCTCATGACTTTTGCATTGCAATTGAGAAAGATGAATACTGATTGCAATGATAATACATCCTTTGGACTAGATTGACTTGTTGGAACAGTAAGCAAAAATAAATAAATAACAACTTCGAAAAGGGGGAGGGCAATATGTTACAAAAAAAAAGTAAAAAGAATGAAACCAAAGAAGGCGTCTTAGTTTAAACCTAGCAGCATGAAGATAAAAAAACAAAGGTTCGTTCATTAGAACCTTGTCATCTGTTGCACCATTTGAGAACCAGTTGAATGAGAAACCAACTGCTCTGAACTCGAGGGTCTTATTGGGCTGTGGGCACCCACGGTGTTAGGAAGGCCCTGTCTACTCGTCTCTTTAGAACTGATAATACTTGATTCGGACTGTGAGGATTCCATCAATGTGCGAATCTGATTGTAGAAGGTTCAGCAAGGAATGAAAACATATCAATTATATTATTCATTCAATGGAAGAAGTATATAGATCAATCGCACGCATGAATAATTCAAATTTACCATATCCAGGCGCCTCGTGTGGAGGTCATTTAATTGCTGCAAGTTTGAAGCATAGCAAGTCAGAATGTGATTATAAGAGATAATGATTTTCTTATTTTTGGCAAAGGGGGCCGAAGAGGGAGAAACAATTTGCTGCTTACAGAATTTCTCCTAAGCTTCTTCTCTTCACTTGAATACCCTGGAATTGTTAAATCGCAATTTTTCTCTGCATAGTCACACAGGAAACAAATAGATCAGCAAAGCAAAGGGGGAGAGATAGACCGAAAACAAAGCAAAGGACTCAAAGAAGTAGAAAGAAAAGGATTCAAGCACATACACTATACAAATAGTCTCAAGAAAGAGATAACATGAAACTGACCCCCCCCCCCCTTTCTCTCTCTCTCTTCTCTTTCTCTTTTTTTCTCTTCCCCTCTTTCTGTATCTTTTAGAGGGGTGGATGGAAAATAAGGTACACTCAAAACATACCTAGGTGCAGCAATAAATCCTTGGACTCCAAAGTTGATGATTTTCTATGTTTTGCCAAAATGCAACTATGTGTAGTCGCCTGCATATACGGAAAAGGTAAGTTTGTACTGACAAACAAAACAAACTCAGCCAAAACACAAAATCATGGACAGGATTTTAGCATTAATACACAGAAATAGAATTCAAAAACATTTAGTATGGCAAAATACTTATTGCACGACTTGCCATCACCTCCATCAAATAAAAAATGTACACTCAATAAGGACTAAACTAAACCCAAAGCTTTCCCACTTTTTCAGTATGACTCATTTACAAGGCAGAAAACTGGGGAAAAAATTATCCTCCATCACCATGACAAACATAATTAGAGCTGAATTAGTCATATATTATATCTCAATGAATCAAGCATATATTAGCAACCAGGAGCACAATAAGATTTTAATTATTGAAAAAAATATAGGCACTAACAATTACATTATCCTGTCACAGAATCAGTCAATCTAAAAGCTTATGTTGTTAAGTGAGGGGCAAGAATGGATTTAAAAGATCATATAACATTAACATATCCAGAGTTCAATCATGAATTAAAAATAAATAAATAAAATATTAATCCTTCAAACTGAAATTAACAAGCATGCTTATTGGATAAGTTTAATTACAATAAAATCAATCCATTCACCAACTTTGCTAATAATAAATTCATTCATTAGGGTGAGTCTTAGCTCACATGGTAGCTCCCATGATCTTCGAGATCAAGGGGCTGCTGTAAGGAGGGGTGTTTGATCACCCGCATGACATTCCCCTTCCCCCCTTTGATCCCAATAGGGGACTTCCTATTTACCAAAAGGAAAAAGTCCTTCATTCAAAAAGAATTTCAAATATAGTGAAAAAAATTGTATTAATAATAAACAGTATCATTCCAGGTGATATATTTAAAGTTGAACAAGATATGTGAAGCATATTATCTCCTTTTAGGCATGCACACATATAAACATCTATCATGGTGTGGGGAAAAAAAAATAGGCAAATCAAAATCCTTACAGAATCAATGAAGTCATCAGCAAGCTCTAAAAGAAGATCTATAACTTCAGGGGCCAGCTTAAACAGTGGATCCACCTGTACAACAGAAGATTATAATTCAAAACATAACCGATAAATAAAAATTAAGTAAAAAAAATAAAGTCAAAATAAAACCTGTGAAACTAAATCCTGTATCTTCCTCTTTCCAAGGACTTGGTTTGTTGCTTCGGTTCCTTGGCTTGAGCTTCCCCCTGGTGTAGTTGTGCCAGATGTAGTAGCATCTGGCTGTGATCCTGTTAAACTAAGTGCCTTTTGGACTGTGGGTCCTGGCATCCTTGGAGACTGTTGCTGTTGTTGTTTATGAACAGATGATTGTAGCTCAGATTGCTGTGATTGTTGTTGCATAAGTTGTTGTTGTTGCTGAGGCGGCGGCTGCTGCTGTTGATGCAGGTGAGGCTGCCCCATTGATTTATGTTGTTGCATCAGCCGAGACAATTGGTGTGGGTTCAGGGTCATAGAGTTTTGTTGCAGTTGAGGAGATGAAGCCAGCTGCTGCTGCCTCTGATGTTGAAGACGCAACGGAGAGGCAGGATTAGACATTGCTGGCATTTGCTTAAGCCACTGTTGTTGTGTTAAAGAATTATGAATCATCGCAGGCTGTCCATTCTGGGACAACCCAGATAACTGTGAATTCATAAAAGCAAGGGATGACGACCTTGGTAAGCCTTGAACCTGTAACCAACAACATTGTCAATGTAACATGCCTCAATTAATTTTGAAAAATAAATATACATATACATATACTTGAGCACGCCGCACGTGCACGCACAATCGAAATTAATTCTTGACATTACTCCACATAATGAACTTCATTCACAGTTTAATTATATCAAACTTTTGTAATTTTTTTCATCATAACCTCAAAATTATGATCAAGTTCCTTCTTCCCTACCAATATTCAAATGTGAAAAATCTGTTTGTTTTTGCTCTTGAAATGCTAAGAGAGACAACACATTTAACTACTTTATGACTGAACATATTTTTTCTTGTCATCGTCAACCATTAATATATTTGCAAAAAATTCAAATTTTTACATGATCAATGTTTATGAACTAATTCAAGTTGTCCTTCTAAAAGATTCACCAATCTGTCATGCGACACATGCTTCAGTTCTGTTCTTCTGCTTAGTTTCCCTCTGCTTATGGGTTAAGTAACAAATCTATAAGTATACAACTGACCTAACCAAAATTGGAGTAAAGCAGGAAGAATAAAGCACCTTAAAGAGTGATAGGAATATAGTTACGTAAGTTCGGTAGTAGGGAATCATAGGAGCATGATAAGTCTGTTAGTAAGAATATTCTAGAAGAATGAGTTTGTTAGAGGAAAGAAGGTGGGTTGTGCTGAGGTGGCATGGCTGTTAGAGGGAATAAAAGGGGGTGCTGAAGATGAATCAGGCACCATGGAGGTCATTGGGATTGCTAAGGCAAATTGGGAGATCTCAGGGCATCTCGAAAGCCCCTGAACCATTTACATTCTGTTAACTTTTCTTTATTTCTTCTTGCACAATCTGAGCTATAGCAGCACTATAGCATGTATTCAGATTCTGTTTCGTTCTTGTATTGTTGCTGATTTTACTGGTTTGAGCTTAATATAGAGGATTTATTCAGAAAATCCCATTGTTACTGATTGATTCCTATCAATTGGTATCAGAGCACTCCGATCCGGGTGCTTTGAACTTAGTTAAAAAAAAAAAAAAACAATGGAATACAGATCTGAAGATTGGAGGAAAAGTGAGATGCAATTGGAAAATAGATTTCAAGAATGGAGAAAAAGAGGAAAGCAAGTTGAAGAAAATCATAAAGAAATTCTCAAACTCCTTGATGAGATTCTTCAGAACACCAAGAGTCTCTCTAGGGAACGATCATGTACAAGAAGGAGCGGCAAAAGCCTTGAGGAGAACAAGACAATCGAGACTTTGAAGAAGGATGATGAACTAGAATTTTCGAAACCAAAAAGCAGAGCTGCTACATTTTATTCAGAAACGGAAATGCAAAGCGAGCTGGAGAAGGAGAAACGCAAAGTAAACAAGGAGAAATTTATGAGTCCATTTCAACCAGATTTGTTACAGCGCTCCTCAAGATATGAAACCACGTTGTTGATGAAGGAAAAGATGGACAACACGAAGGCAACTCAAACAGCAACAGGGGCTGACATGCGAACAAATCCTAATTTGCGTGTCACCTCAGGCGAAAATTCTGCAGGTAGTTTGAAGGTGGACGTCGTGGAAAGCTATCGAACGGAGTGGTTGCAGAAACCAGTTACGTTGACGGAGAAGAAGACGGAGGAGACGACGATGCGTGAAACCAGGCTGAGGGAGAAGGGGATATTCGCTTGCGCCAACGATGGGTTCGGGTTGGGAACAAGTAGCAAAGGAATTGGGCTGGGCTGCACTAATCAGCCCTCCAAAGGGGCTTCAAGTGGGTCACGCAACACTCACGTGCCTCATTTGTTCAACTTGGGCCAGTCTGGGAACGAAAATAAGCCCACACTTGACAACTTGGAGAAGAGCAATTGGGCTGGGGTTGCGGATGAGAGTGGCAAGGGAATTGAGTTGGGCCGTTCCAATCAACCCATTAAAGGAGCCTTTGGTGGGTCACATGCCAAGCACGTGACTATTAACTCAGCCATTGAACAAAGCGTTGACACCCAGGTTTCCGGAACGTCACCAAACGACATACGTTCAGGGAACCCAAATCGATCTGATATCACTGAAGCAATTGGAGATTCTCGAACCCTAGAAGTATCTGGAAGCAACAATCTGAAAGGGAATTGCAGGAGGCTCACACAATCTGAGCTCCAAGACCGCATGCGCAGAGGAGGATGCTTCAAGTGTGGAGAACGTTGGAATCCCAACCAGCATTACAAGGTACCACAACTTCATCTCTTGGCGGTTGACGAAGTCGAAGGCGAAATGGAGGCTGATGAAACGGAAACGACGCCCATTGACGATGAGGGGGGCAACGCAGCGGTTGAGGACGGTCCAAGAGGAGTGGAAAAGGTAGGTGAAGAGCTTATCAACAAAGTCTTGGTTGTGCAGGTGCCGATGACAACACAGCCACCGGCGGTGGTATTCAACCTTCCTCTTGCAATGGAGAGTGCCTCGGAATCCGCGTTCGGAAAAGAAATGGAACAGAATCGAACATTAAAAAGAGCTATGAAGGTGATGGTGTTGCCAAATCCACCGGAAACAGAGGTAGATCCACCTCCGCTGCCAGAACCAACAGATTTGGGTTTAGGAAGGGATGTATGGCAACTAGGTGTAGGATCAAGAATGATGGCTGGTTACGAAGATGAAAGGCAAGGAGTTTGTGTTAAGCGTGAAGAGAAATGGGGACCAGACCACATGGGCGGAATCGAGCAACTGCAGCTGCTAGCTTTGGACGAGGAAGATGCGGCTGAAGATGCACAAGCAAAAGACGACCGCGCGTTGAGGGAAAGGATGGTTTTGGAGAGGAGAAACTGGGATTGGGTCTCTGAAGGGTTTGGGGAGGGGTCCAAGATGAAGGGGACTGGGCCAACCCAAGGTGCACAGCCCAATAGATACTCACTTAAGGTATCATGGGTCAAGCACGTGAGTTTTGCAGATACAGGGGCCACGCGGACATCCACAAGGATTGCCGTCAATGACACGCGATTAACCACGTTAACGCTTAGAAATGTTATGGACTCTTATGAACAAACCCACGCGGCTGAGGGTGCTAGAACCAGCGGATCTAAGGTTGATGGTTGTCGTTTAACCCAATCACAGCTCCAAGACATGCAAAAAAAAAGTGTGTGTTTCAAGTATGAAGAAAAATGGAACCCTGAGCATTGTTGTAAGGGTGCGCAGCTTCAGATTTTAGTGGTGGACAATGACGACGAGATGGTTAATCCAAAAAGAGAGAACGTTCAAATTGAAGAGGAGAAGGAAAGGCTGATCTATGTTCACGTCGCAATGGGTAATAAAATGGGAGTTGAAGAAGTGCAATGGGATCCTGGTGGCTACTATTGTTCTTCGAGCAAACATGGTTCCCTGCAATTCAAGCAATGGGATCCCGGTGGAAGGTTTTTGAAAGTTAAACCTCACCTTGAGGGCAAGGTGAGTGTTTAGGGTGGGAGTATTGATAGGAATATAGTTACGTAAGTTCGGTAGTAGGGAATCATAGGAGCATGATAAGTCTGTTAGTAAGAATATTCTAGAAGAATGAGTTTGTTAGAGGAAAGAAGGTGGGTTGTGCTGAGGTGGCATGGCTGTTAGAGGGAATAAAAGGGGGTGCTGAAGATGAATCAGGCACCATGGAGGTCATTGGGATTGCTAAGGCAAATTGGGAGATCTCAGGGCATCTCGAAAGCCCCTGAACCATTTACATTCTGTTAACTTTTCTTTATTTCTTCTTGCACAATCTGAGCTATAGCAGCACTATAGCATGTATTCAGATTCTGTTTCGTTCTTGTATTGTTGCTGATTTTACTGGTTTGAGCTTAATATAGAGGATTTATTCAGAAAATCCCATTGTTACTGATTGATTCCTATCAAAGAGTCTCAATGAAATAAGACAGGATAGATAATGAAAGTGCATCACAGAGTGAACACAAAGACAAGCTGAATAGTTCGGGGAGGAAACTGTCTACCCTAAAGCAGGTCATTAGTAATTTATCAATCGGGAGTGGACAAAAATGTTGATTTTGAAGATAGATGGTGTTGTTGCAAGAGTATGGTGAGGGATACATTCAATGAATGAAAGACAGGGTCAATAATTAAATGCAGAAAGGACAAGAAAGAGATAAAATGGCAGATGGTACAAGTTTTGGTGGTTTACCATCTTAAGTTCTATGCTTCATTTTGATAAAATGGCAGGTGGCATTACCCAAAAAGTTTTAAGGTGTGTGTTCCTCTCGTGACAATAAAAGTGAATTGCAGGTAAATTCGAAAAATAAAATCTAACATTTTATTCTACAATTATAAAGAATGTCTAACCTCTTCCAATCCCCAAATAGTAAGACAAAATGAAGAAGAAAGACAAAAATAAGATAAACTTTCGAATCAGACATTGAATTATCGTTTCTTAAATAATGATCATTGCAAAACCAAAACATAATGTACAAGAATGGTGCAAAACTAAATCAAATTGTGGTCGGGTGTTAAAAAGAAACACGATATTTGGTAATCTGGGAGCATGAAATTCCAAAGAACAAGTGTAACTGTGTAATACATCTTGAAATGTTACAAAAAAAAATAAAATAAAATAAAATGTAAGAATATGACAAAGTGATTCTATAATGATACAATCAGAACATCAGTAAGCATAATTATTTCCTAGTTCACTAAAATTATATCAAAATATATAAAGGATAAATTATACCTGTGAATTGTTAAGTGAACTCTGCTGGGATAGTTGCTGTTGCTGCCTGATTTGACCCTGACTCAATCGCAGCTGAGCATAAGCAAGGCTATTGTTTCTTAGTTGTGAGGTGAGATTTGATGACCCCATCATCCCCATTCCTTGGGGTGGCTGTCCAGCAGAATTTCCAGAAGAGAATTGAGATGCCTGGACTAGCCCACCTTTCTGCCTCGGCTACACCAAATACCAAAAAAAAAAAATCAGAAAGAAAAGAAATAATGTTTTGAACATGCAAGGCATGAAATGCAATGAGATTTAAATAATTAAAAGCTATATCCATATAAAAAAAAAATCACTCCAAGTTGAACACGACTAGCGAGTGTGGAGTGGAGGTAATCCTTGTACGCGAGCCTTACCTTTGCATAATTGCAAAGGGACTGTTTCCTGGATTCGAACCCATGACCTTTCAATATAGAAAGAAAAGCTATATCCATATGGGAAATTATACTCTTAAGTTACATAAGATTCATCTCTCATGTTACACTCACATAAAGAGATGTGCTTCACTTTTTTTTTTCGTTTTTAAAAATTGGTAGGTCCCACTTAATTTATCTCAAAACATAAGATGTCTTCTCTTCTACGACATGAGAAAAATAAAGCCCTATCATGTACAAAACATTAAAAGCATAAACGAAAAAAAAAAGTATGTTAGACAGTGTCTTGTCTCCTCAAATTATCTCGTTTCTACCTAATTCCTTTCTATGCTAACATCACATGTTTGTCTTTCACTCTTCACACTTTATTCCAAAACATCAATGCTACTCATCGCAAAAACATTTTGTGAAAAAACCTACCACCAATACCTAATAACCAATCATGATTGAAAAGTACTTAAAAAAAATGCAGCTAGCTAAGGTAAGTTGTTTAATTTTTCTGACCAAAATGCATATGAAGGATTTAACATTAAATGGAAGAAACAATTAAGCTAAATTATACCGAAGACAACAAGTTAAACTGTGCTCCAGCACCGGACAACATGGGGAAATGTCCGCTCTGCCCTATCATCGCCGTCCGGGCCAAATTCGAGCCACCTAATTGCGACGGTTGCTGCTGACTCTGCAGCTGAGCCGAGGCGGCGGCGGCGCCGAAGTTCATCTGGCCGCCATACAATCCGGCCTGCTGCCTCATGAGCCCTAATTGCTGTTGCTGTTGCTGCTGCTGCTGCTGAGATTGTATTTGATTGAGACGAGACATGGAAGGCGATCGCTGAAGGGTTTGCTGCAGTTGAAAACTCGCGATAGGGTTCATGTTCATGGATTGAGACTGTTGCGATTGTTGCTGCATTGATGGACTGAGCTGTTGCTGTTGTTGTTGTTGTTGTTGGGATTGGGGGATTTGAGGGAGGGGAGGGAGAGAGGGTGAAGCCATAGGCGATTGGATGGTAGGGTTTGAAAAAGATGGATTTTGGGGATTTTGAATTTGACTTTGACTTTGAGGATCCATGGTGTTTGGGGGTTTTGGAGAGGATGCTGAACCGGAAACAGTTTCCGCCATTGATACTCTCTCTCTTTCTCTCTGCTGTGATGAGGCCAGGGTTCCCAAATTCGTTCAATTCAAGCAAAGTAGAGTTAGGGTTTCAGGTGAAACCGAAGGATTCTAAAGCCCCTTTAAATAGCCGTCATTGAGTCAGGTTTCACGACTTCGGCCCATATATTGGATGTATTTCGGCCCATAAAAAATAAAAACTTAATAAAATAAAATAAAACATTAAAACATGGCATCCCAAAAGGGGGCGTGACCATATGCCCACCCAAGCCCAAAGCAGGGCGTGACCAAGGGCACGCCCAACCGAGGGCGTGACCCACCTGGGTCTATATAATCTCATTTTCACCATTTTACCTCATTTCACCTCCCATCTTTTCTCTCCAATCCTCTTCCTCCTCCTTCTCTAGATTGATTTTGGAAGGTTTTGCGCAGCGAAGCTCTGTCTCACTCGTGTAAGTCCATATTTATTTGTTCATTTTTTTATTAACAGCAATTAATATATGATAGTTATTAGTGACATAGATTATTGTTAGGGTGTTAGGAAAAAATACTAGTGACTTAGATAATTGTTAGGTTGTTAGAAAAAAATATTAGTGACTTAGATAATTGTTAGGGTGTTAGAAAAAATATTAGTGACTTAGATAATTGTTAGGGTGTTAGAAAAAATATTAGTGACTTAGATAATTGTTAGGGTGTTAGAAAAAATATTAGTGACTTAGATAATTGTTAGGGTGTTAGAAAAAAATATTAGTGACTTTATTTAATTGTTAGGGTGTTAGTAAAATATTAG
>JAVKPL010013069.1:0-71342 GCA_032173675.1 Gastrolobium villosum | reverse complement strand
AAATAATTCGCCACACAGAGTAGCGAATTATGCCATATCTCAGGCTGCACAGTTAGCAGTAATGACATGTGTCAAGTAGGTACTAATCCAAGCATAATTCGCTACACAGTGTAGCGAATTACTGCCTGTTTGACACTTGTCATTTTTCTGACTGTGCAACCTGACGTGACATAATTCGTTACACTATAGAGAATTATTTGCAAGCTTATTTCGCTGCACAGTGCAGCGAATTATGCCACGTGGCATTATGGGAAAATTTACTATTGGCATGACATTCTGGTAAATATTTTGGCCAGACGTGACAAAATGATCACTGTCCCAATTACAGGAAAAATGTTGATTTGGTGGATGATTGAACCTCTAATATCAGTATCATTTTCAAGTCTCAAAGACTTGGACCATTGCGAATTGAGTTTCAATTTGGTCTCGTTTCTTTATCTTCGCTTTCTAAGTTAAAGGTCCATCGTTCACCATTGCCAAATCTAGATCTTAGATATTCCTTACAGAATTAATTAAGGTAACTTTCGATGTCCATCTATTTTTAATCCACATATTTTTTTAGTTTCCCAATTGGTTCATCATTCGGATTATTTCTGGTTCGAGCACTTATTGGACCCGATTAAAGGAGCAACTCTCCCAAATTTTTTTATCCATTTTCCGGTCTCAAACTTGATACCTCTAGCTAAGGACCCAAATTCCTTATCATGTGTGCCGAGAGTGTTTGGTTAATCCACATGCTTTGATTCATTATATGCTCATTATTTTCACAACAGCTCCATCTATCCGATCCCAAAATAAAATTTTGTGGAGTAAACAGTGAAAATTAATTAGTGGTTTCATATATACATATTAAAAATAATTAATTTCATAAACTAAATCATAATTTTCCTGCATTCACATAGCATACAAATTGGTCATGAGCCATGCATGCTCCCAGAAATACAAACTTTTTGGGCATGTGATGATCTACAGAAGTTTTGATGGTTGGATTGAGACAAGTTACATACGACCTTTTACTGAGCCAAGCATAAAAGAGGGTAAGAAATAACATCCAATGTGTACATGTTTATGACGGAATTTTTTGTCTTTTATCTTAGTTTTTATTTATTTATTCTTTTTATACATGTAAGATCTAGATCATGATTTTAAATTGTGGTTGCAGTCACAGTGCCTGCAATTCCGGGCATTGTGGATAACGTAAGATATATAGTGCAGTGAGATATTTTTATGTTTGCGTATAAGTTTATAATTATTGCAACTGTTAATATATTTTTTATTTAAAATATTATACAGGTTTTTACTCATTTTGTAAGAATTTGAATTATCTCAATGAATATTTTAAAATAGGATTATAACAATAATAATATAATTATCATTATAATTAATTAGCTTATTTATTTCAAAGTTTCTTCTCCTTTCCTCATTTTTTTTGACTATTTTCTTTAAATTTTTTATTTTTCCTCTTCCCTAAAATTATTCTTTCTCTAATTTCTTTCAAGACCGAAATTCTCCCACTTCCCCTAAAATTTGCACTAAGACTCTTCTCCAAAGGCCCAATCAGATTCAGGAAAACAATAAAGATTTTTATTGTTGCTTATATTATGATTAGAATATTTAGAAAATAGGAAAAAAATTATTTAATTTAAAAATCAAATTCTATGTTTGGGACCTTTTATAAAATATCATATTTGAATTGATTTAGAAATAAAATATCATGTCTGGGTCTCATTACAAATGAAATTAATTTGATTTACTTTTACTAATTAAGCTAGCTATTTAGTAAGTGTAAAATAATTAATTCATTTACACCCAAAAAAATAATAATAATTTCATATAATTATTTAAAATTAAATCAATTTCCGTCAAATTCTGAAAAACATGGTAAGATTTGTAAAATAAAAGTACTGAAACCTATGAAATTTTAAAAAAATAAAAATTATTTTCTATTTTTTATCTTCCAAAAACGCAGTAGTTTTAGTGTGGAAAATATTTGTTGACTGATTAAAATGACATTTCTAAACACTTAACCGTATACTAAATTATTCACGACGATAAATATCTTATAGAAGTTTTGAAAACCTAATATATTGGTAGCAATGAGTTCAACACAAGCAAACTTTCAACGGATTCAAATTCTGTATCTTATCTCTTTGTCTTTGTCTTTTTAATGAAATATAATTAACTACATAAACAAACTACACATTTCTATTAGTTGATAATGTACATAACAATACGCGGTTGAGAAATTGATGTCCTATGTATGAATGTATATGTTAAACAATCAAGCTGGTTAGTGAAGTTCATTTTAATGATTTTATATTAAATTTCTCTAATATTCTCTCACACAAAAATTCACAAGCTTTGAAGAGTCAATAATATATACGTCCACCTATATATAATAAGAAATTTCAAACTTTAAATATTTATTAAAAGAATAAGAGCAGTGGGAGAGAGAGCATGGAAGCGATATTAAACAATCATCTTACCTCAAAGTTTAAGTAATTAACTGGATGTCAATTTAATAGTTAAACATATATAATAAAATACACTTTATTTTAAAATCAAAAGAAGTTCTCATATTTTAATTTGGGGAGGGTTATATTTACAAATTTTTTGTTTACAAATTACACTATGTACTCCCAGAAGTACACTCAATTACACTATATATTTTCAGGAGCACATAGCGTAATTTGCAAAAATTTATAAAAAAAATTTATGAACGGATCCTTCGACTTTTAGTTTATGGACTAAAGAAAAGAAAATGCTTGGATCCATAGAAAAATAAAAAGGAATCAAAATGAAGAGTGGTCTCTCGAAATAAATATGATCAGGTACTGAATGCACGATTCAATTGATTGCAAACAAAGAAAAGGAAAAAAATAAATGGCAGAAGTGAGGTGTGTGAGTAGGCATTGAACTCTGAAAGGGTTAGAAAACAAGATGGCTCTAACATTAACATCTTGATTGCAGTACTGGCCCGCTTTCTTAAGTGCTTCATTTTAAAAACAACATAGAAGAGAGGTTACAAAGAACAAAGATTTGATTTGATTTATGGAAATAAATTTGTCATCATGAAATGGAATTGTAGACAATCGAGGACAACCTGTAAACCTTCTTAACTTTGAAAACAACAGGTGAATGAGCCAAAGCTAATCACTCCCATGCACACGTCCCTTTCGTTCTCCGTTCCCCCATCTCTGCCGCCTCTGCTCTCTCTCTCTCTCTCTCTTCATACACACACATTCATTGGGAATGCCAACCATTCATTTCTAGGGTTTTTTCTTTTCTTTTTTTCTTTTTTGGTTTGGAGAATATTTTCTACACAATACAATTTCTAGTATCTTTATTATTTGTATCTGAATTAAGTTAAGAGAAATGGACTTTAAAGACCAAACCATCACTTAATTATTATAAACAATCACATTAATATTTTTTTTAATTTTCCCATCAATTCCTCATATCCCATGACAATTTATATATTTTTATACGGGAATAATATCTGTCATTTTAAAAGATATAAGCTTGTATCATTTTAGATCCTAACCGTTGATTTCTGTCCATCAATGGTTATAATTTATTGGATCAAAATTATTAATTAATTAATAATAAATTTAGCCCATTAAGTTTGACCCAATAAATTATAATCGTTGATGGACGGAAATCAACTGTTAGGATCTAAAATAATATAAGCTTGTATCCTTTAAAAGGATAGATATTTTTTCCTTTTTATAAATAGAACTTAGACCTCTAACCTAGAACTGTAACCCAAAACATATAAATAAGAGGAATAACTTCATTTTTCATTAAAACCAATTGTTAGTGTCACATCAACGTCTATAGTTAGTTTTGTAAGTAAGCAAATTGTTTTCTTATCCTTTTCTGATCGATGTTAACTTGTTTATGACGCATCACTTGTTCGCGGAGTAATGATATATATAGAAATTACACTCACAAAAAATTTATAACTTTGCATCTTCTCATGAATTCATTTTAAATCAACAGATTAAAAATAAGTGAAGCTGCAAAATTTTGTAAGCTCAATAGTTTAAGATCATAAGGTTAACATAACATTACTTTAGAACAAAAATATGTAGCTATGAAAATTATATATACGGTGACAACTCAGCTAGAGCCTACGTTTTAATCTACACAAAAATTAATGGATTTGAATCCTGAGAGTCACAATTTATGAAAAGGGTGAAAAGACACAAATCCAAAATCGAATTAGTTAGGACTATTAAAACTTCTAATACAGATTGATATCTGCTAAATTTTTTTATAAATAAAAGATGGGGTTTGCATTCATCATCATTTAATATGACACAAAAAAATTTCTTATACACATAATATTTTGTGGGACCCACATTTTTTGAAAAAAAAAAAAAAACTAAATCACGTAAAATGAATCTCTATAACATTAGACAATCCCCATAAAAGATAACAAAATGGAGAGAGAAGAAAAATACTTTCTAGGTGTATTCAATCCTTTAATACTTAAATGGCATCTCTCACCTTCTCTCTTTTTCTATTTCTTTTATCTTTCTTTCTATTTATTTTTTTGGATACATTTATCTTTCTTTCTCTCCCTCTCCTTAACAGTAACTCAACAACCAAGAGGATCAGATCCATAGTAAGTTTATCTGCCCATCACCAAAATCACCACTGATCAGTCAATCCCATCAATCAAATCAAATCAAGAATCAGAAAAGAGAGAATCAACAAAAAGAGAAATATGTCCGCCTCATCCACTTCCTTTTCACCGGACCAACACCACCACCTCTCTCCCTCCGACCAACTCTGTTATGTCCATTGCAACTTCTGTGACACTGTCCTCGCCGTATAATATCACCCCTTTCTATTTTTCTTATGCAATCAATGTTTCTTTCCCCTTTCATTTAATTAACCTTTTTTCATTATTTAACCCTCTTCTTCTTCTTCTTCTTTCATTTAGGTGAGTGTTCCTTGCTCCAGTTTGTTCAAGATTGTCACAGTGAGATGCGGTCATTGCACCAACCTTCTCTCTGTCAACATGCGTGCACTGCTTCTTACTTCACCTAATCAGCTTCACCTTGGCAACAACTTCTTCACTCCTCAAAATCTTGTGGTATATATCTATAACTATAATACTACTAATAGCTAGGGTTTTTAATATATGCATATGTTTTTGTTTTTGGCTAGTTATATTCTCTTTTGCGTGAGAATTGAAAACTATAGTTGATTATGACTATTGGGTTTAATTATCAGGAGGAGATTAGAAATACACCATCAACAAATATGATGATGAATCAGCTTCCAAACCCAAATGATTTGGTCATGAGCACCATTAGAGGAGTACCAGAAGAAACCCCTAAGCCTCCACCAGCTAACAGACGTGAGAATTTTCTCTAATTTCTTAACTTCTTCATTTGTTGAATAAGCTGTGATAGCTTTCATAATGAATCTTGTTATTTTTTATTTTAATTTTTGTTACAATAAACCGAAAACCTAACCTGTTTTTCATGTTTGTTTTTCTTCTTCTTCTTTTTTTTTTAAAAAAAAAAGTAATTCCTTTTTTCTATTTCCCGGGTGTGGTAATCAGAGATTCTTCTGATACCACCAAAGAAAAGCTAGGAAAAGAAAAAGGAAACTCTTCTGATACCCTTCAGTTCATTTTTACACTTCTTTTAAGTTCATAGTGGTGTCACTTAACCAATAAAAGGAGAAAAGCAAAAAATAAAATAAAAATAAAAGTTCTATCCCTATCAAAACTAACTTGTCAATCTGAAACAGTGGCCAAGGTATCTTTTGCTTCTTGCATTCTGCAAATGGCAAAGAAAGAACAATCTTTTGCACATTTATCTCATGCATTGCTTTTCCCACTTTCCAGTATAAATGTTTAGTGCTTCCAGAAAGCCAGCTTTAGTTCTTCAAATACATTATCAACATTAAACTTGCAATATTTTTCAATTTGAAACAACCCACTTGCCACATTAAAATTTCAAAGGGATGGAAAAAAAATGAAATTCAAATTATTTTGTTGTTAAGAGGAATTAAAAAAAAAAATCTACAATTGTTAAAATCCTTTTTCTTTCTCTTTGCGTCTATACATGTCTCCTTACATGCATACATTGAGTGAGACAGAATTCTCCCCCGAAAATATAGTGCTGAATCCATTGGGAGAGTGATTGTTAAAGATAATGATGAGGTAATGATAGAAGAGAGAGAGAAAGAGAGAGAGAGAGTAAGCATTAGGGAAAAGGTCAGCGAAGTGATTTAATGTTCCTGTCTGTTTGCTTGGAAATGTCCGTGTGTTGTTGCATGTCCAGCTCCAGAGAAGAGACAGAGAGTTCCATCTGCTTACAACCGCTTCATCAAGTAAGTTTAATTATAGCATTAATTTCAAGTTATTTATTATCATTACTAATTAATAAGGGAGTGGATCATTTCATGTGAAAAAATAGTCACGTGATCATGTTATTTGATCACAACCACTCATTCATGATGAAATAAGAGAGAAAAAAATATAATTTTTAAATAAGTAGTTGTGATCAAGTAACATGACAACTTTTTCACATAACAGGATCCACTCCCAATTAATAATGAGTTTTCATTCATGGTTTGGTAACTCAAATTAAAAAAAAAAAAAACATAGTAACACAAACCCTTCTCACTTGTGTATTAGTATGTATTTTTGCTTATTTCTCTCAAATATTATAATTAAAATAAAGAAATTATTTAATTTCTTCACTTCAAATTTCAGGGATGAGATTCAACGTATCAAAGCTGGGAATCCTGATATAAGCCACAGAGAGGCCTTTAGTGCAGCTGCAAAAAATGTGAGATCCAAGGAGATTTTCTAAATCTTACTCTCTTAGGGACTTTTCCCATTTTAGATTATTTTCAAATTTTACTAATTAAAGAGTTTTCATCATTTTTGTTTATCAATATATATATATATATATATATATATATATATATATATATATATATATATACATATAAGGTTTACTACAAAAAATTTCCCCCACACACAACATTTTGTGGGGCCCACATCAAAAAAAAACTCCGGCACGCAAAACGAATCTCTATAACATAACACAATTACTTTTCCTACAACATAACTCTTATAAAACCCATACATATGTCAAAACTCATTTTGTTGCCTTGTTGGTTACAAAATACTTTTCTTCTCATGTGTGGGGTCCATTTTTATTTTTTTTGTTTCAGTGGGCCCATTTTCCACACATTCATTTCGGACTTATGCCTGATCATCAACCCGTGAAGAAAGCTAATGTTCGTCAGGTACTTAAAAACCCTAGCTACTGTTACCTCCTTTTCTTTTGGCAGCACATTAAAGGAAGAAAAAAAAGGGACTCTTATTTCTAGGGTTTCTAATATGAAATTATTCATTGTGTGTGTGTAGGAAGCAGAGGATGTGCTCATGAAAGATGGGTTTTACGCACCGGCAAATGTAGGTGTCTCTCCCTACTAGAAAGTGTTTATTGTAGGGCATTGTGTGTAATTCTTGTCTCTAATTAAGTAATTATTGTACTAAGACTTAATTTGTCTTATGCATATTAATGTTGTGCACTTGTGCTAGTACTTCTTAGTTTTAAGAGTTGTTAGTTAATGCTACCGTGAATGATGGGAGGGGATTCTTACGAAGCTTATAGATTAGTTCTTCTGAAAATGAAGATGGTATATTATATTTTCTGTTGAACTGGTCCCAAGATGAATGACTTCGGAATGTAGAAAGCTCTTGAAAGTTTACAATATTTGGAAAAAAAATTAATGGTTCTTGTTAATATATATCCTTCATGAAAACTTCCTAATTATTTAAAGAAGAAAGTATAAATGTTTATTTTCAATTTTTAAAGTATTCAATGTTTTTACTTTTTAATTATATATATGTCAATTTTTCTACAAAAATCCCTTTTTCAAATCATAACGAATCAAAGGTTTTCAGAAAAGAATCGATGTAAAATATGAAACTTATTGGTTAAAAATTAATTTGACATGGTCTTAATTAGAGCTTTTATTTGATCAAGTGGTGAAATAGTTTATGTGGATTTGTCTCCTTTCCACCTCAGTTTAATGGAATAAATTTTAGTATAAGGTCAAGGTGGGATTGTGATTTGTCTATGTTCAAGCTAAACTTATTTTCACCTGAGGTAGCATTTTTGTGCTAACGACATTCATGGGTTTTGGTCCCATTCTTTTAATATTCTAGGTCATTCAGTTACATGAGAAAAATGGATGAGATTTGTTCAGATTTCTTTCCAAATTCGCATAAGTTGAAGTACATATGCTTCATTTTATTTTATTTTTTTCACTAAATATATGCTTTATTTTTTTTATCCACTGAATACTCTTCCTTCGTAAACCCAAAAGAAAAAAGGTTCAAAGGCTTTCCTAATTTGAGAAAAGATTCGTGGTTATATCTACAAGATAATTACATATTAATTTTTCAGAAAAATATTTCTGCAATTAATGCATATAACTTATTTGCATTTACTAACAAAATGACGTCGTTTTGGGATTGAAAGATTAAAAAATAAATAAAAAAATTATCCCACTAGGGCTAGCCTAGTGGTGGTGGGGTGTGTGTAGTGTTTAGTGGGTGTGTGTGTTGCAGTTCGATTCCCATGTACTTAAAAAAAAAAAATTAAAAAATTATAATTATAAAGATTATAATAACCTTGAAATAAATTAAAATTACAAAAACACCATGATTTCCATCCCAAAACAACTCATATTCGGTTTACTGCAGATAACTTATTTGCAGTAACTGCAGAAAAAGCGAATTGATACGTATATTGATCCTTCCATTTGAACAAATGAGTAATGCTCAAATGTTACTACTTCCATAATATGATGATATTATAAAGCATTTCAAATGTTACTACTTACAAGAGGTACAAAATGCTCATCGTACAGTGTTTTGGATTTTCTTTTGTGTTTGATTTTAGGGAAAATTTCAAAAACCCCCTATGAATTTTTTCAATTATCACTTATCTCCTCACAATTTTTTTTTGAATCATTTATATCCTTATTTAATTTTTTTTATTACTTACCTCCCTCACTTAAAGATTTTTTTATCATTTATCCCTAAGGGGATAAATGATAAAAAAAAACATTAAGTGAGGGGGGTAAATGATTCAAAATTTCAGGAAGGGGTATATGATTATGAGAAAAACTATAGGGATTTTTTTTTGAAGTTTTCCCTTATATTTAAAAAAATCAATTTAATAACATAATATATTACATATACTTGCTTAAACAAGACCTTTCTTTTTAGCTGTAAGTTACTCTGTAGTTTATGTCGCTAATTTGTAGAAAACTATTAAATTAAATGTCTGTCCATTAGCGCCGTGGAAATGGATTAAGCTTTGCCTTAAATTATACAAGCCTTTATATATGTCAATAAGTTTGTGATTTCAATATATTATAATAAAAAATCAATTTAATAACAATAATATATTATAATAAAAAATCAATTTAATAACAATAATATATTACATATACTTGCTTAAACAAGCCAGCTCCTGAAATATGATCTTTTTAGCTAAATGGATTTTTGAATTAGAAGTCTTACACTCAATCTTAATCATTGATCCACTTGTATCCAATGGTTCAAATTACTAAAAAATAAGAACCCTTAGATACAAGTAGGATCAATGGTCAAGGTTGAGAGTGTATATATATGGGAAAGAAGCAGTGGCGGAGCCACTTGGTTGCTGGGGTGGCCTTGACCCGGGCTAAATTTTAACAAATTGTATTTATCGTCTATAATTATATAATTAATTATAATTTGGTCAAGTCTAAAACTGCAATTTGGCCCGGGCTAAAATTTGTAATTTGGTCATATTAAAAAATTAAAATATATTTTGTGAGAGATTTGGGTAAGTTGTGTTAAGTTATGTGTTCCATTTTCACTTATATAAAAAAATTAAAATATATTTAATAAAATTATAACTCTTTTTATATTCTCTGCCCAGGTGTTTTGTATTTAATATAATTTAAATATATTATAATATGAACTAATGAAAATTAAGAAAAATAAATACACATATAATTTTTTGGTCTGGGCTCCAATTGGAGCCCGGCTCCGCCACTGGAAAGAAGTGTGTCATTTATTTTCCATGATTTATCTCTTTCTCTCACTTAAAATGACACAACTTTGTGTGCTTTGAAATTATACACACTTTTCCCTATATATATATATATATATATATATATATATATATATATATATATATATATATATATATATATATATATAGGGTTTTATTAGTCTCATTTAACATAAGATAATTATCTTATGTTGTAGAGAGAAAATAGGTGGGTCCCACCATTACAAGAAAAAAGAAAAAGGTGGGGTACGGAAATCGAAGTGAGAGAAAATGAGAGATGATATATTATGTAAAAGGAGAGTAATATTTCTCATATATATATGAGGCAGGTTATATTTACAAACTTTTTTATTTACAAACTCTTACAAATTACATTATCTTCTCCCGGGAGAACACTGACTACACTATGTTCTCCCGGGAGAACACTGATTACACTATGTTCTCCCGGGAGAAGATAGTATAATTTGTAAAAATTTGTAAACATATCATTCCTCGTATATGTATATGTATATATATATATATAGGATCCTTTGACACCGGTGTCAAATTTGAATTTTGACACCTCATGTGAGAGCCATTAGATCAAAAAAGATCAATGGCTCGGACGTGCTAAGCATGTGACACCATTGATCTTTTTTGATCTAATGGCTCTCACATGAGATGTCAAAATGTGTCAAAGGATCCTACCTCATATATATATATATATATATATATATATATATATATATATATATATATATATATATATATATAGAGGAAACATCTTTATTTTTTTTGTCAACTCTCTCTCTCCTACTTTATCTATCGTTACACAACTTTACATCATTTAACATGATATATATATATATATATATATATATATATATATGAGAAGGTTATACTCTCTCTCCGTTTACAACCTTTATCTTAACCGTTGATTTCCGTCAATCAACGGTTAAGATTTTCATCAAATTTATTAATTAATTATATATATATATATATATATATATATATATATATATATATATATATATATAACCTGTATATATATATATATATGTGTGTGGAATTACCTACAGAACAACATTTAAGAAGTTATGGTTGATCAAAAGTCAAACTACTCTTCGCACAGTGAAAATCTTATCTGGTGTTAGGGACTGGACGTAAGATCCATTTTGGGCCAAACCGGGATCAATATGATATGTGCATGATGCTCTTCCCTTTCTCTGTTTATCTTGCACATTGTTGCTTAGGTACTGATAACTTTTTTGTGTGAAATAAATTATTCACTGCCTTTTACTCCGTAGTTAGTTTTTGGGCTTCTTAACTTTCTTTTGAATTAAATCATCTTCTTTTTAATCTTAATCTTAGGGAATCCAAGTATCAGTATATGGATTGGAAATGAACTAAATGAGACTCGTATAAATGGAATGACTCATAGACCTAACGTGTTGATATGTAATATATGAATTCACATATTGTAATAGATTGCCGTTTAGCCCATTTGACCATAATTTTCCTCTACCATGGGCTCCTCCAATTATCCAATAGTGGTATAAAGTCAATAATTAGTTAGTGTCAAGTTTGATGGGTCAGCCAAACCATTATGCGGATTCAAGAACTTGAAGAGTCTAATCAAGCCTTAATATAAACCAATGTCATGTTAGCAAATGACTTGATGAGCATAGTCAAGTTTTGCCGTATGAATAATGGAAGAAGTTTATATTGTACTAATACCACCAAATCACGGACACGTACTCTATAAAAAAATTTACGTGTCGGACATCGGACACGCTCGGAAACGCGTCCGATACGCGGTCAACATTTGGGGACACGTGGTCAACTCTTCGACATGTTCTGATACATTTTTCCGACACGCAGTCAACTTTTTCCGACACGCGGTTAACGCTAGGACACGCTCGGACACGTGCTCAGACACATTTTTTTTTTAATCTTAATTTATTTTATTAAGTAAATATAAAAAAAATAATTTTAAAAATAATTTTTTTCTATTATTAAATTTGTTATGAAGTTTAAATATTTGATTGATTATTTATATGACTTATTATATACTTTTATATGTATTAAATTAAATTATATTATATATATTAAAATTTTTATTTAATATCAAAACGTGTCCCAACATGTCGAAATATGACTTTTTTAAAAATTAATGTGTCGTGTCGTGTCCCGTGTCAGTGTCCGTGCATCATAGACTAATACCGATATGGGACACAACATGATATGATATGTCGACAGATATTGAATAATATTTTTAATATATATAATATAGTTTACGTTCAATACATATAGCAGCCCATAATAAGTTATATAAATAATCAAATATTCAAGTTTCATAACATAAATATAAAACAAAAATAATTTTTAATATCTTGTTAATTTTTCACGTCAAATTTCATAACATAAAATATTTCATTTATAAGTTAATTTTTCATATTTAGTTAAAAAGATAAAATAAAATAAAATTTGGATAAAAAAATGTTAGAAAATATTGACCGACATTATTTTTTTAAAAAAAAGAAGCCTGTTTGTGCTTCCTTGGAAGAAGCTTTTGTTTAATAAGGAACAACTGTGGGATTGGGACTCACACTTGAGAAAGAAAATGTTGAGAATATTATTTGAGTTTAACTAGTGGAATTTGGTGGGGCAGATTTTACTACCTTGGTTTTCTTGCTCGAATGATTTATTAATAAAAAACAATTCCGCATAACCTTGTATTAAGTATTTACAAAAGGTGACTGGATTGCCATCATCACTCTGAGTTTCAGAGATTGTAAGTCCTCTTTTAAACAAATAAAAGTATATCTGTAACAAAAAATAAAAATAAAATAAATAAAAGTCATTCTCCCACTATTAATCAAACTGTTTTAATGCATTGAAATCAGAGGTGTCAAAATAGATTTGTATCACTAGAGTAAGGGTTTTCATTTTATCCTTTAACATAACACAACAAAATTTCGTACATACACAATATTTTATGGGGTCTACATATTTAAAAAAAAAATATGGCACACAAAATGAATCTCTATAACATTACACAATCACTTTTCCTACAACAAAATAAATATAAAACCCTTAGACTAACCCAATGGGAAGCCCAATAACAACCGGGCCTTTTGGTCCAGCCCCTAGCTTGCGGGTTAATCCGAGTTATACATACTAATTAGGAAGAGAAATGATATATTATAGGAAAATATATTTCTTATATATAAGACAAAAATTGTCATATGCTTATATAAAAAAGTGAGTCTCACTCACTTTTTTTTTTTTTCGTTCTTCTCCTTAATGTGTTTTATGTAAGAAATTTCAAGATGATATTATATGACTTTAGAACACCAAAAGATTTAGGCTTACTTGTAGAAGACATGATTTTTGATTTCTTGAAAATTTCATGTTTCCTTTGATGCTTCTGTAATGGAAAGATCGAGATTTTTCTCTGCAATTCACACCACTCTCTGATCACAACCGTCGATGGGGCAAGTTGTAGAGTAACGGTTTTATAACACGTTGTGAATGCAGAGGGGACCTAGCCAAACTTATTAACCCTAGCCCTTTCCCATCATGACTTACCCCGTTTTTATTAAAACAAGAAAAATTACAATTGATTAAAGCCCACAATTATTATAAAAATTTCTAACATTTTATTCATTTTGTATGTGTGTGCGTTGTATGAGATAAAATTGCATCATGCAACATGATAAACATATTAACATATATATTATATCCCGAGGGCTGAAATGGAAATTTGTAATAGTTTTTGATTTAATATTATTTATTTTGATTTCACCATATATTAATTGATAATCTTATTAATTTATTCAAAGTCCGGATGACCACAAAAATGAAAAATGTTCCCCATAAAGTTTTACTAGAATTCGTATTCATGATTCGAAAGACTACTGATTAAGTTAAATAACGCCCACCAGATATCTATGTGCTTGGTGTAACATTATTTGATTCCATTAATTGTGATGAATATATATATATATATATATATTTGATCCATTTGTGATGAATATGTTATCCCCTAGAGCCTAGAGGCCATTCTGGATTGGTTAGATCATTAGCCTCTTCCATGTTGGAAGAGAGACATTTCCTCTTATATACCCTCTTCTTCCATTGAAGGGGCATCTTATCATATATTCATTTTACCATAGCAATTTACACGCACTCTTCCATCATACACAATATTTGGGAAATTTAATTCATACTATTACCACTAAGAGTATCCCTATATCAACATATTATATCCCTTTTGAGGAAAACATCTATGACTCTACACACACCCATAATAGTTCACTATCCATATTATTTAGGAAGAGAACCAGGTAATGGCAACTATGAAGGAGATATTAAATTAGGAAATTTGCAATTTCTTTTATCATATAAATAACATGAAGTACACCACTAGTGCATTAAGCGTTTGTCTTGAGCCCATGTTTGAGCACAATTGACTAACATATTTTTTCGGGTCAAACAGTCCAAACAACAATAATAGTCCAACCCAAGACAGGGCATAACTAGGAAAGAGTCAAAGCCAGAATAGTCTAATCCAAACAGAGTAGTGAACAACAAAGTGGCACATGAAAGGCCCAAACAGCGACATAGCTAGCGCATGAAAAGCCCAATACCAATAATGGTGGCACAATATCCCGTTAGCTAACTCAACTTAAAATAGGCTAAGAGCCAATAGACACAAAACGAACACAACCCTACTACATTAATAATAGCTCATTATAGAAAAATAAATAAATTTGAGACTAATATCATGCTTAAATTAGCTTATTTAGGATCAAAATATTTTTAATTAAAAAGTTCCTATGAATCTTTAAAAAGACATTTATTAATATATGTTTAGAGTGATGGTAAGTTATAGATTCATCGCTTTATATATAATTTGGGTTGTTCATCAATCGACTCAAATTGCGGTGATCGAACTGAAAAATCTATAACGAAATTAACTGAAAATTGAAAAAAATCACATATTTTAATTGGATCGCATCCGATTTTGATTTGGTTGATGAAAATCAGTTCAATCCAAACCGATCCAATATATTATGTATTTATTATTTTGAAATTTCGCTAATGTCCTTTTCCTTAATTCAATAACTCTTACTCAATTACTCACTTAGTTTTGAACCCAAGAAGAGAAGACTATTCAATTAATTAAAAGAAATATATCCAATAAAAAATAATAAAATATAAAAAGGGAAAAGTTCACCAATGCCCCCTGTAGTTTGCTTCAGAATCATCTATACCCCTTTGGTTTTTTTCTTATCACATATGCCCTTGTACTTTGGGAAAAATAAAAAATCACAAGGGCATATGTGATAAAAGAAACATACCCTTTTACAAACCACAGGGGCATATGTGATTAAAAAACCATAGGGGCATAAGTGATTCCGGAGTAAACCATAGGGGCATTGGTGAACTTTTTCCAATAAAAAATACACAAAAACTAAAATAATTTTATCTGATGGTCCAAAATTTCATGTAACAGGCCAAACCCATATTAATTCCCCAATCTTACCATCTACCTACTTGGGCCTATTCTCCAATTATAGCCTAAAAATCATATAACAAAACTCTAAACCCAAGACCCATTAACCCATCAATATTGAGCAAGCTAAAAGAGTGAAGTATGGAAGAGAAAGATGATAACCTATTATGGATTTCCCAACCTTAACCTGTACCTTGTTTTAGTTTTTTTATTGTCTATTACTCTATTATAAATCTTCATGACTTTTAAAACTTGTTTTAATTTGTAGACTTAAATTTTCTAGTGGTTTATAACTTTGTATGGCTTCATTTTGATATAGCTAGTGATTTTGTATGTACCTGTGTTTAAATGTGTCAGACTGGTCCAGCCTGTAACCTGTTATAAATATAATTATCGGCCTGTGACCTGACTTATTTACAAAAAATAAAATCCTAGCTTAGCTTGTTAAAAGAAATAAGACAATAAAACTTATTCAAACAGAATATACGATCAACAACACTAATAATTTCACAAACATTTATAGATTCAATGTATATCCAAACAACATAATAAAGAACAAAATCAATCAAAAAGTCTGCTTAACCAATAAACTAAAGCAGTAAAAAATTCTGCATATCCAAAAGAACAAAAGACTACAAATTCTGCGTTAACAATTTAATATACTCATATCAACAATTTAATATATTGCGATGTTGCCTCCTCCTACATAAAAAAACAGATTAATTTTTACATTCAATTATAATATCATAAGATGTAAAACAATTTAAATTGAATAAATTAACACCTTATATTTTTCTTTATGTCATGCTTATTACATAATTAATCTGCACCGTAAATAGCATACCAAAAAAAAAAATATGCACCGTAAATTAATGCTTGAATCAAATTTTCAACCAAACTTGCCCAATAAGCATCAATGACTCTTCCTCCAACACTAAATTTCGATTCTGATGCGACTATAAGGACTGGTACTACTAATATATCTTTTGTCATCTTTAATAAAATCTTATACTTCACGCTATTGCTCTTCCACCATTCCAAGGCATCAAATGAAAGATGAGAATTATCCTTACTTATATAAACATTCTCTTCAAGACAACACTTCAGCTCTGACTTAACTGAATGAGTAGGTTCTCTTGCACATAACATTCTATAGCACCTAACAATTTTCTAGAAGAAGATCAGTTAGGGTTCACCAACCACTAACCTTCTCCTTCAATGAGCATTTCTCCTTTGTTGCGGTTGTGCTGGTTTGGTGTTGACTATGACAGTGTAGAGATAGATGAAGAGAGGAGATCAAGTGAAGTTAGGGAGAGAAAGTAAATGATGACGGACTACGAAGAGAAAGTGAAAATTAGGTCGGGTTTAATAAATGAGTAGTATACAAAATATAAAATAAAAATAAGAGTTAGTATACCAGGTTATCCTGATAAGCTTTTGAATTGAAGCCTGGGGCCTTTTTTATTAAATGAGCTTTTACACAACTCTAAGTCTATATCCAACAACCAAAATAGACAGGCCAAGCCAAGCCAAAGGCCCCTAACTCTTTTAACACCCCTATTTGTATGGCTGGAATTTTATGTTTTTTAAATAATCGAAAACCGATCCAATGCAAACGAATAAAATTGGATTGGATCAAATTTGAAAAAAATCTGAACCAAAAGGATTGGATCATATGGTTTTTACTTCAAAAATCCAATCCAGATCGCGAACACCCTTAATAGCAATTTTTTTTTCAAATAAAGAACTGATCTTAGTTGTGTTCAGATATATATTTGGAGTGGTGGTAACTAGGGGTTTAAATGAGTTGGGTTGAGTTAGGTTTTGACTTAAATAAGTCAGACCTGTGTAAAATATTTTAGGCATGAGCTGGTCTATTAACTTTATGTATGACCCAATTATAAGTTTGGCAAGGTCTATATTTAAAAAATAAAAGGTTTGGTTTAAATCTGTTAGTATGTTTAAGTTTATTAGGCATTCAATAATTAAAAAAATAATTAAAATGATATTTCTTTAGGGGCCGGTTATATTTACAAACTTTTTTGTTTACAAATTACACTATCTTCTCTCGGGAGAACACTGGTTACACGATATTCTCCCGGGAGAAGAAGTGTAATTTGTAAAAAGAGTTTGTAAACGGATCATTCCTCATCACTTTTATTCAACAAATTTATTTATTTTTGTTTAAAATAAGAATATGATATAGGCTAACCTATAGATTTATAGGCTGGGCTTTGTGAAAGAAAGTTTATGGCCAACTTTCTAAAAAGACTATTTTAAATGCTTAAACATGTTCTATTTTACTACATATAATAAATCAAATATGACTTGATAAGTCGTGCCATAAATCCCTAATAGGCATCTGTCCCATTTACACCCCTCATGCTAAGTAAATTAGGCCTCAACGACATAATGTTTAAATACAAAGCATGGCATTAAATAACTGAGAATAAAAAATTAACAATAGTAATCAACAATCAACCATCACTGAGGTTCGGGTAACCTAACCTTAAAAGATTTAGCTCATACCCATAAGGGTTGAGCTACAAAAACAGCAAACAAAAATCAAAAAAGAAATTACAACTAACAAATGGAAATTACAAGGCAAAAGCTATATCCAGAAAATAGCTCTACTACGGTGCTTAGAACAAAATAACAAAGAGAAAAATGTAAAAATCTTCTGAGCAAACACAACTAGAAAATAGAAAAGATGGAGAGAGAAAAAAGTTGCCTACAATACTTTCCTCCTCTCTTTTATAGCCGATGCTCCCACATGCAGAGATGATTCACACCTCAGCCAGCACGTGTGCTACGCGCTCCTCCCAATCGTGTGTTTTCCTTGCAAAGGCAGTAACCGCACTCCAAAAATTGTTTCAACCAACAATCCTCACAAACTCCAGCTCACCCAATCAACTATGGGTAGTGTTTGGCATTTTCTGCTTGAATCAAAATGGCTAGGGTTAGTGTTTTGGTTGAATGCTCACTTAGGGGACCATGGGTGAGGGCTAGGCTCGATGGGTAAACCAAGATTAAAGACTCGGTGTGGCTTGGTGGTTTCGTTGGATGGAAGTGGGATGGTTCACATGGTGAGAGTTAGGGTTTCCAATTTGTATTACATGCCAATGCTGCAGCATTTATAGTTTCAACCCGCCAGCCATTTTTTCCATGCCAACCCCCACAAGTTATTTTTCGAGCCAACTCAGTGGCTAACTCTAATTCAACTTAAGTTAGGTTGGGTTCAATTTTCTCACTTGTTTTTTTTCGAATCGATCCTAATTTGGCTCATTTTTTGAATTGCAAATAGATTGGGTCGGGTCCATTGGCGCGTTTTGCCAACCCATGAGAATAGAATCTCAATCTATATCTTAAATTTTTTGCAGTATTTTGAGACGGTTTATATAAAAACAAAATACAAATCACACGTATCAAAGCACCCCAAAAATCATATCCACTCATTTAATCACTCGTTATTCGTTTCTCTCAATTAATATCCACAACGGTTGTCTTCATCCACGCAATGCGTTGGAGATAGTTTTGAAATTCTTGGAGGTAATTTTATCTCATGTGTCCTTTCCCCATATGTAAACAAATGAGATTATATCATGGGAACTTTGTCGTTTCTTAAATGGCAAGATGATAAATGCTATGATCCATTCCAATTTTTGTTGTATTAAGATAATCATCCTCACCGATTAGAAAGACATCAGCCTCGAGTTTGATTGCTACGGCTGTGGTATTCTCATCTTCTTTCTTCTTCAAATCTATCTGGTCTGGCTTCACAGTGCCATTTTTCTGGTCTCTTTTTAATGTTCGACATTTGAACCTCCTGTGACCTGGCTTCCCACAGTAGTAGCATGTAAATTCGAATCTCGGCTTTGACCGTCCTCGAGACTTATCTCGATCTCGGCATTTACTTCTTCCTTGATCCTCTGTCCTTCCGCGGTTCTTGAAGACATTGGCGTCATGCTGGCTAGTCGTTCCTCGTTATTTCCTTCTAGCCTCTTCATTCAACAGCCTGTCTGCAACTGAGTCCATGGTCAATTTTCCTTCTGGGACCGAGTTGTTGAACGTCACTACCAAAGTATCACAGCTCTCTGGCAATGAGCTGAGTAGTGAAAGTGCTTGCAACTCGTCATCAATCTTCATATCAATTTTCATTAAATGACTTACGAGCCCTTTGTATGTTTTTAAGTGCTCGATCATGCTCTGCCCGTCCCTGTAGACCAACTTCACAAGTCGGCGCACCAGGGCTGCTTTGTTGCGCGACGTCTTTTTCTGAATCAGAGATTCCAACTTTGTCCACAGCTCATGAGCATTTGTGTAGGTCGACACGTGCTCGAACAAGCTCTTGTCAATGTATTTGCGGATCATAGCTACCACCTTCCGGTTGAGGAGTTCCTACTCTTTATCGCTTTTCCCTTTTGTCTTGCCTGCTTGCAGAATTGGGTCATATAAATCTTTGTAACAAAGATGATCCTCCATCATGGGTTTCCAGTATGAGTATTTCTCTGCCGTGAGTTTGAACATATCACCATCATTTGCTATGGCACTCTCCATCTCTGACCTCACAGAAACCCTTGATCTAAGAGCTATGATACCATTGTTGGGTCAGTAACAACTTCTATTTGTGGTAGCGAAGTAGATATGTGGCAAGATGGGAAAATAAAGAAGTAGAAAAATAACACAGAGAACACAAAGCAATTTTAACGTGGAAAACCTTCTCAATGTGAGAAGTAAAAATCACGGAACCACTAAGTCCAAGAAAACTTCCACTACGAAAGTAGGATTACAACAGTGATCTCTCTAGTACAAGACTAGAGGTATACACACAAACATCTCACCCAATAAGGATGGATTACAATAATTTTTATCTCTCACTTGGAGAGTTTCTCTCTTACCTATGTGGTAGAACTATTTCTCAGACTGCTTCAAAGGGATTTTTGGATGATAAACCATGTTGTAACATTGCCTATTTATAAGCAAATGATTTCTTTGTGTTCGTTCAACTTTCTGCAATTGTAATAGTATTAATAGGTGTGGCAAAACGGGTTGGCCCGCCCCGCCAACAACTCGCCAAAAGTGGGTTGGCCCGCCCCGCCCCGCCACTTGAATTTGGGTTGAAAACCCCAACCCGCCCAATTTTATGGTGGATTGGCGGGTCAACCCGCTTAAAAAATAAAAAATTATTAAAAAAATTAAAAATTAAAAATAAATTATATTTTATAAATATTATAATATTAGTTATTTTCATATCACATTCCTCTTAGTTTTTTTTTTTTTAAATCTTAAGTCTAAATGTATGTTAATATTTAGATAGATATTCTTTACAAAATTATTTTTATCTCCATACATAATTTACCTGTCATAAATAAAAATTTTCTTCTATATTTTTGCTAGAGAGTACTAAGATAACAAAAAGTTATATTTCACAAAAACTTAAAAATAAATAAAATATTACCTAATAATAATAATAAAAAATTGACCCGGTGGGTCAACCTGCCCCGCCACCAACCCGTTTTGACCTACGACCCAACGGGAGGGGTTGAGGCGGGCTGGTGGGTTGAAATATGTAACCTAATCCACCCTGTTTTGGCGGGTTGACCCGTAGTTCAACCAGCTCTAATACGGCATGTGATATAATTTACTTGCCTAATACCACCAAACTTTGCCGCTCCAAAACAAGATGCTGCCTATCATATATCACTGCTTCAAAATCGGCTGAACTTGTTAGATTACAAAATTTGGCAGCATCCATGTGTAACCATTTACCTACTCTAATGATTTAGGAGGAAGAAATCCAACACATATCCACTCATTTAATCACTCGTTGTTCGTTTCTCTCAATTAATATCCACAGCGGTTGTCTTCATCCACGCAATGCGTTTGGAGATAGTTTTGAAATTCTTGGAGATAACTTTATATCTCACTTGTCCTTTTCCCATATGTAAACAAATGAGATTATATCACGGGAACTTTGTCGTTCCTTAAATGACAAGATGTGAACTGCTATGATCCATTCAAATTTTTCTTGTATACATTCACCACACGTTTCAGATTCCTCACAATAAAGTGCTATAAGGTGCAGAAAAGAAAACATTCCAAGTTCATAAGTGGTATCTTCCTCATCATATAGTTGGTCATAAACGACAATGGTGTCACTACTTCTACTTCTTCTATGTCTAACTCTTCCTCTGCTTCTATTGTTCTTCTTCCACAAACATAGAACCATTAACAATCCACCCCTTCCACCTGGTCCTAGAGGCCTTCCAATAATCGGTAATCTTCATCAACTAGACAACTCTGTTCTTTATCTCCAACTATCGCAACTCTCAAAGATATATGGTCCCTTATTCTCACTTCAACTCGGTTCAAGGCCAGCTATTGTTGTTTCATCACCTGAAATTGCAAAAGAGGTACTCAAAAACAATGACCTTATCTTTTCTAATCGACCTACATTACTTGGCCAACAGAAATTGTCCTATAATGGGTTAGAGGTTGTATTTTCCCCATACAATGATTATTGGAGAGAAATAAGAAAAATTTGTGTTGTCCATATCTTTAGCTCTAAGCGTGTCTCATGTTTTTCTTCTGTAAGAGAGTTTGAGGTCAAGCAATTGATCAGAAAGATATCAGGGCATGCTTCTTCTTCTGTTGTTACAAACTTGAGTGAGTTACTCATGTCTCTTTCAACCACTATAATATGTAGGATTGCTTTTGGGAGAAGGTATGTGGATGAAGGATCTGAAACGAAAAGGTTCCATGGGCTGCTTAGTGAGTTTGAGGCCATGATGGTAACTTTCTTTGTTTCGGATTATATTCCTTTCATGGGTTGGATTGATCAACTCACAGGATTGAATGCACGTCTTGAACGAATTTTCAAGGAGTTTGATAAGTTTTATCAAGAGGTCATTGATGAACACTTGGATCCAAATACACAGCGCACAGAGGAACAGGATATAGTTGATGTCTTGCTTCAATTGAAGAAACAACGTTCGTTTTCAATTGATCTCACTTATGAACACATCAAAGCTGTCCTCATGGTATGGTATCTTAATTCTTTTTACTTTTTATTCATTCCTTTTAATTTTTTTTTTTTTTGTAAACATTTTCATTTTCTTTATTTCAATATATACAAAATCAATTAATTGGCAGCAAACTATAATTAAAGCCACTTAACATCCTTGAACCAACATCATGTTCGTCTAACTAATTAATTGGCTGTACCAACTGGTTTGGTTCACAGTTTACATATTTTCCCAATTCAGCAATTTTTGTGCGAGTTGCTCATACAACCAATGTTAGACTATATCTCTCAACACGCCCCCTCACACAAGAGCCCTTTGGGCTTGAAGCGTGGATTATGGACAAGCCCAATTTTTTGTTTATCTTTTTGTGCTTATGTAAAGAATCTTAGGATACACCACCCCAAAAGCTAGCTCAAGGGGTGGGTCCTCTCCCACCGGCCACCACCCAGTTCCCATCCCTTGTAGTCTTTTAATTTTCATCAAAACTCTAGAATAATCACTGCATTTTTGAGTAGAAGTGAACATTAAAAAGTTTAGGTAAGGTTAGATGTCATGTCACTCTCCTTCTATCTCACGTCCATTACTATGTTGCAATTCAATGGGGAAAGAAATCAATTCAGTATTTAAGAAATGATTAAGAGTTCAATTTTTGTTTTTACTATCTTCCTTACACATTAGTCCAGATTTTATAATGTTCCATGATTGATTTGTTACCCAAAAAGATAAGGCCTTTTACAAAATCTATTTTCAACCATTACTAATTTACTTATAAACTGCTGATTTTCTCTACAGAACTTGCTTGTAGCAGCAACGGATACCACTGCAGCCACATCAGTTTGGGCTATGACGGCCCTGATAAAAAACCCAAGAGTAATGAAGAAAGTTCAAGAAGAAATTAGGAACTTGGGAGGTAAAAAAGATTTCTTAGATGAAAATGATGTTCAAAAGTTTCCCTATTTGAAGGCAGTGATAAAAGAGACATTGAGATTGCACCCACCAAACCCACTACTTTTGCAAAGAGAATCAAGTAAAAAATGCATTATACATGGCTATCACATTCCAGCCAAGACAGTAGTGTATGTGAATGCTTGGGCTATTCATAGAGACCCTGAGGCTTGGAAAGACCCAGAAAAGTTTTATCCTGAGAGATTCTTAGACAGTGCTATAGATTTTAGGGGTCAAGATTTTGAACTAATTCCTTTTGGAGCAGGTCGCAGAATTTGCCCAGGTTTGTATATGGGGGTTGCTACATTGGAACTTATCCTAGCTAATCTTCTTAATTCCTTTGATTGGGAATTGCCACATGGGTTGGTAAAGGAAGACATAGATACCGAAGTGTTGCCAGGAATTACCCAACACAAGAAGAATCCTCTTTGCCTTTCTGCCAAGAGCCAGAAGGATTGGGAATTAACATAATTAATGTTTGTTCCATCATTGTGGGAGTGGTTATGATAAAGCAAAATTCCATTTGTCTAGTATCATGAATAAAAAATGTGATTTGATTCCGGCAAACTTAAATTGGTGTGGAGAAAATAATTTGGTTCTTAAGCCACTTTAGAAAAATGTGGTTCCGGTTTGTTTTGCGGTTCAATTATGTCCAGTTAATTTTCACACTCGTAAGAGTGTGTATGATTTGGTTCGGTTCAATTTATAGCCCGAATTGAATTGGTGAAGTGGTTCAATAATCCATTTTGAAAAAATGTTCGACTTTTGAACTGGTTAAATTTTTTATTTTTTTTATTCTTTTAGTGTGATTCAAATTGGAGCTTGATTTAGCTCAATTCATTTGATTATTTTCACACCATTTTACTAGCAATGAAGCATGCTACGGGTCTTACACTTATTTTTGCATTGCAACGGCAAGATTATCAGAATTATCAGTGTTGAAAAACAAGTTGGGCGTGATAATTGCAGTATACATTTTTATTTTTAAATATTCCAATCGGTTAATTTCTTCGCAATTAATCCAATTCGGGACGGGTCCAGGATTAAGGCTTTAAACCCCTCCCAAAGGTGGTACTGAGGAGATTCAAACACATGCTCTCATCCCTCAAGAGGAATATCCGGATGGAAAGAAGCCATGGGATCTTTAACTCTTTGGCAATGGCTAATCACTTAGAGCACGAAGCTCTGATACCACTTGTTGGGCAAGTGACTTCTTACACAGGATGCTTACGGAACACCTAGAAGGGGGTAAATAGGTGTTTTAAACTTTTTCAAAAACTTTTTCTTAGTAGATCCTTAAATCTGTAAAGTCTAGACAAAGTTGAACTATTAAGCTCAATCACCACACCAACTCAACAAGATTGACAGTTATCAATTTATTTATTAAGTTCTGTCCAGATAACAGTCACACAACTATAACAATTTTACTAATTTTATCTTGGATCCCTATATGCCAAAAAGATTTCTATATGATGTATATCAATAGAAAATGTACCTGACCTTTTATTTTATATAGCAAACGTGATTTCTTTTAAGTGGATGATTCTGAATCTCACTTAAAACAGAACCTCAATGATTAATTTTCAAATACCACTTGCTACGGTTTAAGTGCTACAGAAGTTATATCAGATTTCCAGTAAGGTGCTACAACACTGCTAAAATATAACAGAAAATTGCTACAACAAAAATAATAACTAACCAGAAGCGATGTTACTTTTTGTCTCAAAAATAGAATATTCAAAAATTAAATCAGGAGACAACACACGATATATCCTAGTTCAACACACGATATAAAATTGTTGAAAAAATAAAAATAATATATATATATATATATATATATATATAAAGTGCCATTGGTAAAGAAAGTCTTTTTAATGAAAGAGTGGACTATCTTATTGAATAAAATTCCTAGGAGTAGCAACACCTGTGAACATAGGAATAACCATGATTCGGGTCAAATCAATCTCCTCCACCATCTTATAGCTTCTTGCTGCTGATCTTTTGGATCCGTTCTAAGACATAAGGTGGTCCGCCAATCTATATCCCACTTTCTGCAGTGTTTGAATTTTGTTTTCTGCTGTTTCTTCTCCCAAGTTTTTTTCGGCCGACCTCTTGTTTGCTTTTCTTTTATTTTGTGGGGGCATTGCCCCTTGCTGTAACCAAAAAAAAAGAAAATGTACCTGACCTTTTATTTTATATAGCAAACGCAGCAACAAGCTTTCTTAATTAAAACAGAAAATGATTAATTTTCAAATACCAGAAAACGGTTTAAGTGCTACAGAAGTTATATCTGATCCAGTAAGGTGCTACAGCACTCTAAAATATAACAGAAAATTGCTACAGCAAAAACAATAACTAACCAGAAGCGGTGTTACTTTTTGTCCAAAAATAGAATTTGAAATTAAATAACCACACATACATGGTTCACACCCACTAAGCCTAAGTAGGGTGCTACGTCCAGATTGAAGTCGTTGTAGATATTTTATTTATCACAAGTGTACCTGTTTTACAAAAATGCGTCACACAAGCAATCAAACAAGATATCAAAAATCTTCCTAGTGCTTACACTGCCCAAGTTTTATAGAATTTTTCTTTTACACAAGACCTCCACTCTCCCTAGGGAGATTTTGCGATCAAAACCAAGCAAAAGGTCCCAACCCTGCACTGCGCCACACACCACCCTGCTCTGGCACACAACTACTTCACTTTAACAACCAATCAGAATTATTTTTCAGAACTGTAACAAGTCTAACTCCACCTTTTGTAAATCACACCAAATATATCAAAATCATCTTTTATGCCATATGCAGAAAATTAAGCCAAATGACATATGTATCAATCTAAATGCACCAAGGAGCTTGGATATTACACAATTAATTTTCTAATCAATGGGTACCTAGAGAAATTTAAATAGAAAATATCACAATTATAACCAGAAAAATCAGATTTGAAATTTATCACAAAATTTCACATAAAATTCAGAATTAATTTTAGATTAATCTTGTAATGCAGAACCACCAGAAAATCTGAATTAAACACAATATGCCTCAATGAAACCAAAAATTTAGATTTAACATGCTTAATAAAAATTCTTCAAGATTTCAGAATATAGGGTTCAAATAAAATTACTAACCAAGAATATGAGTAGATTAGAGTTTACCAAAATGAAACCCCAAAAGATTTGTTTAATCTGCTTCCTCAAGAAAACCCCAATATTCAGTATCAATCAGAGAAGTGTAGGTCTTATTCTTGATGGGTTTTTAGCTTATGCAAATTTTTCACTCGTGGAGATGCACGCACAAAACCTCACTTTTCTGATTCAAAAGCACGAAGAAGATTACTATGCAAAATCGCTTTTCACCGTGCTCAGACGCTCTCGGTTTGGATTTCTGGAAACTTGCTTTTTCTTTCTATTCTTGTTTTGGGCAGAGAGAGAAGAAGAAAATTGGTAAGAATGAAATGATGCCTTCCTTTTTTTATAATTATTATAGGTTTGCATTCTATCATTTAACATGAACACAAAAGTTTCCTACACATACAACATTTTGTTAGGCCCGCATGTTTTGAAGAAAAAAAACTACGGCACGCAAAACGAATCTCTATAACATTACATAATCACTTTTCCTACAACATAACTCTTATAAAACCCAATTATTATATTGTTTAGAAAAAGTGACCCACGTGACTTTGACCTATACTTGCTGGAACTTATCTTTTGAAATTTGAAAGACTACTTTTACTTTAAAGACCATTTTTACTTTTTTTAAATATTATATTATGTGTAATTAAAAGCTAAAACTCACGTGACACTTTGCAAAACTATATGCAGATTTCTTTGTAATTCAATAGCTATTTCTTATTGTATTTCTTTAAAAAAAAAAAAACCACGTGACAATTTGTGAGACTAAGTAACAAGGCTGATTATTTTTTTATTTAATTTTTAATATGAAATGTATCCAACTAAATGCATGTAATGCAATGATATGCATTGGAGCTTAGGTAGATACTATACGATATAATATAGTGTGTAACAAAAAATCTAGAAATACCTAACCACTTGTATATTCAAACTCACTCTTCAATTTGAGACTTCTTGTAAACCTTTTGTCATCATCAAAATATATATTTCAACATACTTAGGAGGTCTTCACTACACACATCAAACAGGAGGGGAAGGTTTTGGCGCGGATTGGAACTCAGAATTCAAAGTTGTTAGAGAGAGAAAGTGGGATAAACACTTAAAGGGAATTTGAAGGTTCGTTGAGAGAGATCCAGTGAATCAAAGGAAGGAGCTAGGGTTCAATAGAGATATCATTAAATTCGGTGACATCCTGCATTGTTCCGACGGCTGAGGCAAGGTTGATGGTTGTGGAGTGATACGCTCCTAGCATATATACTTTTATAGATCAAAAAAATATTGAATCAGATCTAAAATTGTGTATAAAGGTGTATATATGGTGAAATTGTTGAATAAAACTTGTCAAACACTCTCTCACTCAAATTATTTATGTTTATAGGAGAAAAAGGTCAAATAAAGGAGCACCAAGGAATCAGACAGTATCTCCACGCTTAGAGCGTTCAATTCAACGCTTGGAGCGTAGGAAGAGACCCAAGGCAGTGAGTCTACGCTTCAAGCGTAGAACCCTACGCTTGAAGCGTAGACCAGGAAAAATCAGACAGTGTTTCTACGCTTGGAGCGTGGATCCTGCGCTCCAAGCGTAGGATTGAAATGGACAGCTGTCAGTTGCGAGGAAAGAAGAATTCTGAGGAGTATAAAAGGGCAAAAGACAACCCTAAAGATCACAATTGGTCATTCTGAAAAATATTAGGTCATTCTGAGGAGGAAGGCTCTGGAGATTTGGAGAGGAACATCTTCTTCTTCTACCTTTCTGTAGTTCTTATATTTTGATGTTTTTATTGAATATTGGATTTTTAGCCATGATAATGGTTGGCTAGAACCCTTTGTTGTGGTTAGGGTCACGAACCCTTGTGAACCCCTGATACAATGGATCGAGTTTATATTTATATATATATATCCTTTGAATTTCGTTCTATTCTGATCGTATTGTTATTATTATTATTAGATCTGATCAATCTAGTAATTAATAGTAAATCTGAGGATTAGGGCCAATAAGAGGAATCTGCGGTGGTTAATCCAGAAAGGGGATAGAACGACGGTATGAACATGATCTAGGGATAGACATGATTCATATTGTAGATGTCTTAATTATCAATCTTTATGCTTGATCTCATATAGGGCACCTCAAGGAATTAGGGTTTTATATGGGGTTAAAGGGTTAATTCTTCAAGGGATTGAGAATTAACTACTGATATTTTTATCTGATAATTATCTAAATTTCGCGATATATATATTGATATTTAAACTTAATCCAGAGTAAAAGGTGGGGATCATCGATAAGTGTTCTCTAACTGCAGCGCTTTCTCATAAATATCCAAACTTTCATTTTGTTGGATTTCAAATATTCAAAAAGAACAAAAATACATTTTATTTTACAAATCAAATTTCTACACAATCCTAACATTCGTGTCAAAAACCTCTTGGATTATTTAATCTTCAAAAGAATAGTTTAATTGATTTAGATACACTCTTTGTGGATTCGACCTGACTTACTACTTATTACTTGCGCGATTCGGTACACTTGCCGATCCACGTCAAGTTTTTGGCGCCGTTTACGGGGATCGAACCCGGGTCACCCGCGTGACAGGCGGGAATACTTACCACTATACTACAACGACACCACCATACACCACCGCGCTAACCACCGCCGTCAGCCACCACTCTTCAACCTTCAACCACCACTTGCTTTCATACCGTTCGTTGACGTTGGGAAAAGTTTAAATTGGGTTGAATTTTGGCCAATTGTTGGGCACATTTACTGCATAATTTTCTCTCAAATGGCTGGAGACAAGGTAATCCCTTTATTTTCACTGAGATATTGCATGTTGGTATACGTTTGTTCACATTGGGATTGATTGCTGATAGTGTGCTAATTGACTTTTGCTGAGAATATGCATTGCCATTTCATATAAATGCAAATTGTTCAATAATAATGCTGGTGTTAGTCATGATGAAATGTAGTGTCTTGATACAATTGTTGATTCACATGATTAATGGGGGTTGGATCTGTTGATATGAGTTGATAGTTGGAATTAAATCTGGGAATTAAGCTGAATGCTGTCATAAAAATTGAACTGAATTCTTTTGCTGATAATATTTAGTATGCCACCATGTATTGGGAACTTTTCTGATTTTCAGGAAAAAAGGATTGCTAAAACCAAAAAGGGTATGGAAGGGTCATCTGTTGCTAAGAGACCCCGCACCAATTTTGACTCCAGAAGGTTTTTGTCTGCCGAAAAGCAAGACTTTTATGAAACTAAGCTGAAGGATAAAAATGTGATTAAGGAGAGGGGGTTTGATTTGGGAAATCTCCTGCTCTTTGACGAAATTTATTCAGTTGTTCAGAGGAGACAATGGAGAACACTGGTGACCTTCCCACAAGACAGTTCAGGGCGAATCCTAAGAGAATTCTTAGCTAATGCTGATAAGGGAACTGTCAATGCCACCCGAAAGAGCTGGGTGAGAGGGAAGGAAGTACCCTTTGATGCTGGCACAATTGAGGAGTTCCTGCAAACATCATACGATCCAACTGCTGAGTGTGAATTTGTCCGACTCTTCAATATGATGCAGCCTTCGGAAGGATATTACAGGGAAGAGATGCCTCTTATTGCTGATGAGATCCGAGAGAGGATAACCAGTCCATTCTCTGAATGGAAATTTAGACAGGGTCTCACCAACGTACCTGAGAAGTTCACTAGACTCTGCCTTACTGGTGAGGCTATCAGTTGGCATACTTTTGTGAATGCTACTGTCATTCCCTCTACAAACAAAAGTGATGTAAATGTTGAGAGGGCAGTCCTATACTACGTGCTGATGGGAGATAGAAATCTGAACATGGCTGCTATCCTCTCTGACAGAATTGTCCATCTGATCACTCAAAGCAAGGACAACAGTCTGTTGGCTCACAGCTCCTTGATCTCTCACCTATGTATTCGAGCTGGGGTTGAAATCCCCGCTTCTGAGCCATTAGATGTGAAGGCTGAAAAGCCTATGACCAAGATTGCTTTGGGGGGTTATTACAAAGAGTCAGAGAAACATGCAGCATGGCTTTTAAATAGCCAAGCCCATCCTATACCTCCTCCAGAACAACAGGATCCTTCAGCACCTCAGGCACCTCAGGCATCTTCAGCTTCATCCTCCGCTCGCCAGCCACTTTATGAGGATTCTCCCATCATCCTGGAAATGCATGCTATGATGAAGGCCATGTGCCTGAAGATGGGGATTGATCCAGCAGATCCTCCTAGTTCCTTCCAGCAGTATACCATGGAGGAGTGATCGCTGGATTCTTTTTGTCTTTCCTCTCTGACTTTGTTAGATTTTAGTTTTAATTTTGTTTTTAATGACCAATAGGATCTTGTTAGGGTCACTGCTACTTTATGGATTTGTACGTCCAAGGGTATTTTTCACTGTTTTGCTGATACATTTATGTTAATGATGTGTGTTTCAATTGCGCAGCAGTCCTTAATTGATTACACTTAGTTATTGCTGGGGACAGCAATTTCTAAAATCTGGGAATGGTGGTTAGCCTTGCCCACCTGATCATGCACTATAGCTGCAATTGTGGAACTACACTTCATTTCAGGGGAGATATTCGAACCAATTTACGTTTTCATTTTTAAATATCTGTCTTGGTTATAGTTGACCTTAAAAATTCAGCAAATTTTTTTGGAATATGCTTGTTGATAATCTCAGATCTAGGTGTTGCTTTCCTAGCAAGTGATTGAGTTCATCTTAGGAAGTACATTAAGTTGTGAAATTTCTGGCATGATGTCACTTGGCATGAGTAGATTTTATGATTGCTTGTTTGTCTGAATTGTGTGCTAGAATACATGATATGCCTGATATTCTTTTGAGAATCTAGTCTGAAATCATAGCCTTTGAGGTTTGAGCCTAAACAGTAATTTTTATTCTTGAGAGGCTTCACTGTGGTAACACTCTAGAACTTGGTCTGTTTCTCTACAATGCATGCATTTTAATTGACATGATAAGGCAGTTTGTTCTTGATAGCCCTGGCCATATAGCTCACCTATATAAATGATTTTTCCATTGTTACCCCCTTGAGCCTAAGCCTGTTCGTTGATAATTTACCTGAATGTTGCTTAGCCTATATCCATGTTGACTTACCTTAAGTGAGATTGAATTGCTGATTCTTTTAAAGGAGAAAAGAAAATGTCTAAGGTAAGCTCCACTAAACTAAGCAATTGAAAAGGGGAAAAAAAAAAAAAAAAGAAAAGAAAAATCTAGAAAAAGGAAAAGAAAAATGTGTGTGAAGCATTATGAATAAAAGTGGTCAATATAGGAATTGACTTCCCGAAATTCTGTGGGCAAGTTAGTGGAGCAAAACTTATGAGTTGAAATTGTGTAAATTATGTTATCTTCAGTTTTTCAATCTCATAGTTATTTAAAGTCACTTTCCATATAAATTCCTACCTTTAGCCAGGCCAAATTAAAACCATTGAAAAGTCCTTTTGATCAGTTAATGCATGCGTTTGAATCCTTCATTTTTAAGGATCTTGAGAATATGATCAAGCCTATGGCAGTATTACGGCTGTGATGGTTGTGTACGTCTGATACCCTAAAAACACCTGAGTGGGAGTGATATATTTTGTCTTGGTGAGGGATATTCAGACTACATTCAGATGTTTTTCAGAGAATAAGGGCATTGTTGAAAGTTCTTGCAGTAATTCAGTCAGGTATGACATAGTAATTTCTTCGATTGTTTGGATGATATTGTGCTGAAATACTGCTGTAAACTTTTCTAAGTTTGAATCAGTTTATTGCTGGGGACAACAATGTCTAAATCTGGGAATTGTTTGATATGCTCCCAGCATATATACTTTTATAGATCAAAAAGCATTGAATCAGATCTAAAATTGTGTATAAAGGTGTATATATGGTGAAATTATTGAATAAAACTTGTCAGACACTCTCTCACTCAAATTCTTTATGTTTATAGGAGAAAAAGGTCAAATAAAGGAGCAGGAAGAAATCAGACAGTATCTCCACGCTTGGAGCGTTCAATTCAACGCTTGGAGCGTAGGAAGAGACCCAAGGCAGTGAGTCTACGCTTCAAGCGTAGAACCCTACGCTTGAAGCGTAGACAAGGAAAAATCAGACAGTGTTTCTACGCTTGGAGTGTGGATCCTGTGCTCCAAGCGTAGGATTGAAATGGACAGCTGTCAGTTGCGAGGAAAGAAGAATTCTGAGGAGTATAAAAGGGCAAAAGACAGCCCTAAAGAGACAATTGGTCATTCTGAACAAATATTAGGTCATTCTGAGGAGGAAGGCTCTGGAGATTTAGAGAGAAAACATCTTCTTCTTCTACCTTTCTGTAGTTCTTATATTTTGATGTTTTTATTGAATATTGGATTTTTAGCCATGATAATGGTTGGCTAGAACCCCTTTGTTGTGGTTAGGGTCACGAGCCCTTGTGAACCCCTGATACAATGGATTGAGTTTATGTTTATATATATATCCTTTGAATTTCGTTCTATTCTGATTGTATTGTTATTGTTATTATTAGATCTGATCAATCTAGTAATTGATAGTAAATCTGAGGATTAGGGCCAACAAGAGGAATCTGCGGTGGTTAATCCAGAAAGGGGATAGAACGACGGTATGAACATGATCTAGGGATAGACATGATTCATATTGTAGATGTCTTAATTATCAATCTTTATGCTTGATCTCATATAGGGCACCTCAAGGAATTAGGGTTTTATATGGGGTTAAAGGGTTAATTCTTCAAGGGATTGAGAATTAACTACTGATATTTTTATCTGATAATTATCTAAATTTTGCGATATATATATTGATATTTAAAATTAATCCAGAGTAAAAGGTGGGGATCATCGGTAAGTGTTCTCTAACTGCAGCGCTTTCTCATAAATTTCTAAACTTTCATTTTGTTGGATTTCAAATATTCAAAAAAACAAAAATACGTTTTATTTTACAAATCAAATTTCTACACAATCCTGACATTCGTGTCAAAAATCTCTTGGATTATTTAATCTTCAAAGGAATAGTTTAATTGATTTAGATACACTCTTTGTGGATTCGACCTGACTTACTACTTATTACTTGCGCGATTCGGTACACTTGCCGATCCACGTCATCCAACACCGGTGACAGGTGAAAGTCTCACAAACACGTGCTCACCCTCACTAAACTCCAGTGGACGATGCTTGACATCGTAGTAACTCTTCTGGCTATTCTGCGCCTACTTCAGCTTCTCTCTGATCAACTGAATCTGCTGGTGGTATCTTGGACAAAGTCCAAGAAAAACAACACTTTATCTCCAACCTCAGACCAGCAAGTAGGAGTCCGACACCACCTACCATACTGTTGTTGTACGAAAATTCCACCAACTGAAGGTACATATCCCATGCTGAACCCTGCTCCAAAGTGAAAGCCCTCAACATGTCCTCTAATGTCTGGATGATCCGCTGAGTCTGTCCGCCAGTCTGAGGGTGATAGGCGGTACTCAATCTCAACTGTGTACCAAAAGCTCCCTGCAGCACCTCCCAGAACCGAGAAGTGAACTTCATGTCCCTATCACTGATGATACTTCGGGCACCCCATGAAGCCTCACAATCTCGCGGACATATAGCTTGGCCAACTGCTCTATAGTGAAGCTCACCTTCACTGGAAGAAAATGAGCAGACTTGGTCAATCTATCCACAATGACCCAGATAGAATCACAACCTGCCTGAGTCTTCGGCAACCCCACCACGAAGTCCATGGAAATATTCTCCCACATCCACTGTGGAATCTCAAGAGGTTGAAGCTTACCAGACTGTTTCGGGTGCTCAATCTTCACTTTCTGACATATAAGGCACTTGGACACGTAGACCGCTATGTCTTTCTTCATGCCCGGCCACCAAAAATTTCTCTTTAAGTCCTGGTACATTTTTGTAGCACCAGGGTGGATAGTAAACTGGCCCTTATGAGCCTCTGCCATAACCTCCTCAGTCAATGGCCCTCGAGGGATTACAACCCTCTTCTGGAACAGCAGCAATCCATACTCATTCCAAGACACACCGTCTTGGTTTTTCACATATTCAAGGCACTCTCTTTGCACTTGCGCCTCTTTAATCTTTTCCATCAGCTCATTAATCACTTATGTTGTTTCCATCTCGAGCAGCCCCCAAATAAGGAGTTCACTCTCAGGTCTCTGAACTTTTCAATCACATCATAGTCGCTCATCATCAAGCTGGATAAGCTCACGGATTTTCGGCTCAAAGCATCGGCTACCACATTGGCCTTACCAGGATGGTACCTCAACTCAAAGTCGTAGTCCTTCAAGAACTCCATCCATCGCTGTTGTCTCATGTTCAACTCCTTCTGGTCAAACATACATTTCAAACTCTTGTGGTCACTGAAAATAGCAAACTTCATGCCATACAGATAATGCCTCCAAATATTGAAAGCAAAAACAATAGCTGCCAATTCCAAGTCGTGAGTCGGGTAATTCTCCTCATGAGATTTCAATTGTCTTGAAGCATAAGCAACAGCTTTCCCTTTCTGCATCAACACACAGCCTAGCCCCTTACCAGAGGCATCACAATAAAGCTCAAACTGCTCCGCAGGATCACGAAGGACTAACACAGGAGCAGTAGTCAGTCTCTCCTTCAACTCCTGGAAGCACTCCTCACACTCATGTGTCCACACAAATGGAGTCTCCTTTTGGGTAAGGCGAGTCATTGGTAGCACCATCTTGGAGAATCCCTCAATGATCCTCCTGTAGTACCCTGCCAAACCTAAGAAGCTTCTCACTTCTGTAACCGTCTTGGGTCGTTCCCAATCCATCACGACCTCAATCTTGTTAGGATCAACTGCAACTCCATCAGCGGAAATCACATGACCCAGAAATTTCACCGACTTGAGCCAAAACTCACATTTTGATGGCTTTGCATACAGCTTTTTCTCTCTCAAAACTTACAACACAATCAATAAGTGCTCAGTATGCTCCTCCTCTGTCTTGGAGTAAATCAAGATGTCATCAATGAAGACGATCACAAACTGATCCAGGTACGGCTGGAAGATCCTGTTCATATAGTCCATGAACACTGCGGGTGCATTGGTGAGTCCAAACGGGATCACCAAGTACTCATAATGACCGTACCTCGAGCGAAACGCTGTCTTTGGGACATCCTCCGGCTTTACCCGTATCTGATGGTATCCGGACCGGAGATCAATCTTATAATACACACAAGCACCCCTGAGCTGATCCAAAAAATCATCAATGCGTGTAAGGGGATACTTGTTCTTGATTGTCACCTTGTTTAAGTGCCTGTAGTCGGTGCACAATCGCATAGTCCCATCTTTCTTTTTCACAAATATGACCGGTGCTCCCCAAGGAGACACACTCGGCCGAATGAAGTTTTTCGCTGAAAGATCCTTAATATGCTTCTTCAGCTCTGCCAACTCCGGTGGTGACATCTGATATGGAGCTAACGAAATAGGCCCCATACCAGGCAACAAGTCAATGGAGAACTCTATCTCCCTCTGCGGTGGAAACTTAGGAATCTCCTCGGGAAACACCTCGAGGAATTCCCTCACCACAGGAATGCCAGTGAGATCCTCCTGTGTCCTACTCACCAAACCTCCCAACATGACATAGCCAAATGCCCCTGCTCTCAAGGCCCTCCTCGCCTGTAAGACTGAAATGAACGGTGAGGAACTGGCTGTGGCCCACCCGGAGACATCACCACTCTCTTGGCACAGCAATCAATCAATGCACAGTTTCTGGACAGCCAATCCATGCCCAGAATAATCTCCAAGTTTGCCATCGGTAATCCTATCAGATCTACCGAGAAGTCACGGCCATCCCACTGAAATGCTACATCGCGATGGACAGTGGAGGTCAAACATTTTTCTCCGATAGCGGTGGTCACCCGCATCGGTGGAGAAAGCACAGCACTGGGCAACTCAAGCCCCACAGCAATAGGGTTAGCAACAAATGAATGCGTTGCCCCGGAATCAAATAGTACATCAACAGCTGAACCACCAATGGTAACAGTACCTCTGACCAGGTTCGGAGCTCTGTCCGACTGCTGACAATCAAGGGTGTACACACGCCAGTAGTGGGTGGCACTACTGGTGCCACTGTAGGAACCATCTACAATGGAACTGCCTGCACTGCAGCAGCTCTCGCCGTCAGGCAATCTCTGGAGTAGTGGCCCTCCTTGCCACACTGGAAGCATATCAACTGGCCTGTAGCACACAGGCCAAAATGTGACTTCCCGCATCCCGAGCATCTGGGAGTAGGAGGTCTCGCTGTACTCCCCTGAGCAGAAGTCTTCTTAAACTGATTTGGCGCTTGTTTAGCCGCCAACTGTTTTCCTTTTCCTTTGTTCCCAAACTTCCTGTCTCTCCAAGAAGTGGAACCACCAGTACCCTGTGGCACCTCAATCTTGGCCTGACTCGCACTGCAGAAATCTTCAATATCCCGACACTGCTGTACCAAAGCCCCGAAGTCTCTTGAAGCAGAACCAACAAGGTGCCCATCAATGTCCTCATTAAGTCCCCTACGGAACTTAGCAGCTAAGAAAATGGGAGTCGGCCTCGTCATCCAAAAATGAGCAAACTTGACCAGCTCATTAAATTTGACCAAGTACTCGTTAACAGACAACGAACTCTGAACCAATCTGTCAAACTCTCCCTATTTCCTCTCCTGAGCATCATAAGGGAAGTATCGACCAAGGAAGCAATCCTCAAAGAACGGCCACGTCATCACGTGCCCCTGTATCTCAAACACCTAGGAGGTGTTCGTCCACCACTCATGGGCATCGCCCTCCAGCATGTATGTGGCGAACATCAGCTTTTCCGGCTCTGTACACTGCATCACCCTGAATATCTTGTCCAGGGCCTGAAGCCATCTAGCAACAGCAATGGGGTCGTAGGACCCATCAAAAGTAGGCGGCTTATGTTTGCGGAAAGCATTCGGCCGGCGGTCGATCTCATCTCGATCCCCGACAAAAATAGGAACGGCCTGCATAGCCCCCGTCAAGTGGCTACCCTCACCCACCTGACTCTAGGTGTCCTCCTGGTGACTAGGTGGAAGTGGAGGCGGTGGTGTCGATGGAGGTGGTGGAGGACACTGGCCAGCAGCAGCAGGACCAGCCCTCAACTCCTCTAACATGACCCTCATCATCGTCATGTTGGCCATCCGGTTCTCCTCCAGTACCTCTGCGGTGGCTCTCCTGTTCGCCTCTCTAATGGCGTCTAGCATAGCCTGATTTGCCAACCTCGTGGCCTCCTGGTCGGTTAGTCGGGCCGCCTGCATCTCAGCTAATGCAGCCAGGACAAGATCTGGTTGATCCTCAGTCAAACCTGGTTCCTTCTTGGATGCACCATGACTCTGCACAAGTTACACAAAGAATGAGTTGATCAGGCCCACGCCATGTGGTCACATATGCATTATCATAATACACACCAATCAGAGAGAACACAAGATAGACCCGCAACGAAACATCCTAAGTTATTGCAATACACACAGGCTTTTCCCTAGAAAGTGCTCTAATATCGTAAAATGTAACAGCCCGTGTTAACCCGGTTTTTTAACATATTATCGTATTAAGCCACGTTTAATTAAAATGCGGAATAACTTTTTCTTTAATTCAATTATGACGTCATTAACCTTAGTCAACTTGATTACTTAATCAATTTCATAAAATAATGCCTGTATGTAAATTGCAAGACAACTAACTGAAATACCTTATAGATAAATATAAAATGAGTATCTAAGTCACAGGACTACAACACATAGCCTGGACCAAAATCCTGATAGATTAATACAACTTTAACTTAAAGAAGACATAATCAAGTCTACGTGGCATGGACAATCCCTATGCTCACCAAATAAGGCACTATGTCCAACAATAGTCTCAACAGACAATCCAAAACATAAATGAAGCTAAAAGCATAAGGCAACATGCATAACCAGCATCCAACAAGTCAGCATATAATATCATCAATATCTAACTTAGCTCCGATCTCCTACTGCCTGAGGCCTCAACATTACCTGAACCTGAAATAAGCGTCCCCAAACATGGGGTGAGATCTCTAAACAAGAGATCTCAGCAAGACAAGGGGTCCTCAAGGATCTTCCACCCCAAGCTCACTTATATGTGCAATATAAGTTCTAAAAATAGTATTTCTAATATTAGTTCCAAAAGTATGTAGTGCAACAAATATTCGTGTCATGTGTGTTTATACTATCTACTGGCCAGAGAAATGCAGGAATACGTCTATACCCACATGAGTACAAGGAACACCGCTTGCACCTCACCCACATCCTCACCATATCATATGTACCACATACTCAGGTTTACCGTAAAGGTGGACACCACATTGCATATCATAAAGGCACATTGCATATAACAGCTTAACAGCATTTCGAAATATCAAAAGCATGTAACACAGCATGCATAAACCACATCCCCATGGGACATGGTGGAACCACAACATGGCTAAACCGAGGACACGAAAGCTTACCTTGCAAGCAATCAATCCAAGCCAAGAGTCCAACCACTCTCACAGCCCAAACACAGTAGTATCACAATCTGTTATGAACCAATAATATATCATTAATTATGCATCACAAGCATACAACTTAAAGACTACGCCTTTCCTTTACGTTTTATGTCTTAAGGCTTCTAACAAAGCCATAAGCCCTTAATCACATGGTTCTGACATGGTTCATTAATTACAGAAGTCCAAATTCCTTAATCTAGGGTCCACAAACCCTAACATCATCTCTGTATGAACAGTACCGCACTGTCCTATGAAATCCCAGAATATCCGGATATTCCTCGGGGACATATCCGGATATTCAATATCCGGATATCTCACTGACCATATCCGGATATACAATATCCGGATATCCAGATATCAATATCCAGATACCATATCCGGATATCAATATCCGGATATCTGTTCGACAAATATCTGGATATCTCACGACAGAATGCAGTTTCAGCATTTCGTGAATATCCACTCCAAAGATCCAACTTTTAACACTTAAATACGTTAAAGCATGCATCTTTAATCTGTTTTAGGTTCACATACCCATTGGTTACTTGTTTAGCTTATTAAACATGGCAAGACACAACTTTAACCATCAAAACTTAAGATCAAAGGTGGCAAAGCTTACCAAAGCTCAAAACAAAGCAAGAATGGCTCTTGGAGCTCACAAATGGTCCCTCAAAGTTCTGACTTTGCCCCAACACGAAAATGGCACCCAAGCTATGACCTTTCTTCACAAGAAAGGCTCCTTAAAGCTCCAACACTGAAGGAAGAGACTCACACCCTCACACTAGGCAACTCAGCCGACAAACCTCCTACAAACAAAGGCACAACTCAGAATAAGCCCTCCCACTCAACCCCCAAGGATCACTCTCACTCTTACCAAGTGTTTTAGTGAAAGAACCAAGAAGAAATGAGGTCCCTTGGCTCCAATGGTGAAGGAAGGAAGAAGGTGGCAAGGTGGCTGCCCAAGCTGCAGAAATTCTCACGTAGAGAAGCTGCACATTATAACACCTCACATTTCTAAAACATATGTTAATATATTTAACATTGATTATAGGGAAGGATTAGATAAGTCTTTTATATGGATATTAATAAGTAAATCATGTTGGAAACATGATGTTATAAATAAGAATGCTTTTCATGCCAAGCAAGTCGTTTAATAATTTATGATAAGAATGATATGATTTAATAAGTATATGTTTAATTAGAAAATGATTAATATAATTTTATTAATTAGACAAATGACGTCTAATTATAATTTTAAGAATTTAAATAATAGTGTGGAAAATTTATAGATTTATAGTGGTTGTAAATTATATAAAAGATGTAAGGATGAATCTATATAGAATAAGTTAAGATGTTGTATATGAAAATAATTAGAAAAGCAAATAAGAAATATTACTTGTAAAAGTAATTAATTATAAAATATAATCTAACTTAGTGAGATATATATTTATTTTAGATGCATGTGTTTTTCATGTAGCTTAAATTATTTATGTAGAGTAAGTTAAGCTATGAAATTTAAGGAAATTTATAGGAGTTTTAGATGAAACAAATAAGTTAATTATTAATAGTTAAATAAATACCAGTAATGAAATAAACAATTATGTAGTAGTCTTTTTATAAGAAAATAGACATCCCTTTTTCTCTTGTGTCCGTCGTCTCTTTCATTTCCTCTTCGTGGAGTGCAGCGCACAAAGTGGGTGATGAAAGGGTGGAACTTTACCCCATCAAATACTTGTGTTTAGGTCTTACATCCTTCATGAAAGTTGTAGGGTAGGATCTTAGAAAAAAAGAATCAAGTGGTAGAACCATGAAAGGAGCTTGGAGTTGAGAGAAATCCTCTCATTTGTCCAGTACCCCAAAGCTGTCAAGTGAGTTTGGAGGGTGCTTTTGTTTGCCTACTTGTTGGAGAATAATCTCTAGCATCTTGTGAAGTGATTAAGGTAAGGAAACATCATCTTGTGGGCTGTTTATATGAGCTGGAAATATAGGTTTTCATATTCTTTCTTTAAAATTTCTTGAAGCCTATGTGATGTTATATGTTGGGGTTTTCTATAAATCATTTTGGTTGGTTGATTGTTGTTGAAATATCACCATGAAATAGGTTAAAATCTGAAAATGGGGTGGTCTATGACACCATATATGATTCAGCCCTTATGTCTTTAATTATGTATATCAAGTGTTTGATGTATTGCCTAAGTGGAATCATGAAATTGGAATGATTTTATTAGGATTTGAGGGAAGAAAATGGTAACTAGTTTATAAGAAAATTGATGAACCTTTGGTTGAATGATTGAAATCTCAAAAGGGATGAGTTTAATGAACCCTATATGGTTCAAATTTTGTGTGTAAGAATATGCACACCTAGTGTTTGATAATATGTCTAAATGAAATAAAAGATAGTATATGCATTTATGAAGGTTCAAGTGATAAAATAGTTAAAGGATGTGTTTAATCAAGTTTGTATGTGGAAATAAAATAGTTAAAGGATGTTTTTAATCAAGTTTGTATGTGAAAATATAAGTGTAATATGATTTAGAGTTGGTTTGTAAAAAGAATGAAGTATAGGAATTTCAAAAGAACCTTATGGACCTTTTAGGATCAACATAGGGGCTTTTATATTAAAAAATTCATATCTGAAGTTACAGGACTCCAAATGGAGTGTGGTTTGCGCCAAATTAAAGCCTTAAGTGTCTACTATAACATATCAAAAATTCAGGGGAATCGGAGTTAATATGAAATTTTCGTGATTAAAATGGAACAGGATGTTGATGCTGTAAAAAGTGTGTATTTCGGCCCTTTAAAAATAATTGTGAAATTTCATGTGTTGCTTGAATTTTTAAGTGATTGGATATGTCCTCTATGTAGGCATTTCGTTGTGTACCAAACTATGGATTAAGCTACTGCGGAGCTTAGTGGATTAATATTTAAGGTAACCTCTTGGTACTGGGGCTTGTTCCCCTTTTGTGTTCCACATTGCTAGTTGATGGCAACGGTAGGAAGTGTGTATGAGTAGTGTAGAACAGCATGAGCATGCATATGCATTATCACAGTGGGTACTTATGTACCAGATCTCTGGCCAGTAGATATTTTAGCCTTCGGGCAAGTTTCCGGACTGCCACTGGATAGGTCTCCGAGAGGGAGTTCCAGTTGACCCAGGGTCGTGGTGTGTTATCCGGAGAGGAGCACAGTAGGTAGTCTCGGGTGTATATGGTTGGAAGGGGTACCTTGGTGGGTTGTTCTCTGAACACGCCAGGGGTAGTACCCATAGGCGTATAGCCGAGGACATGGCGAGGTATTGGTAGCTACCATTTCCGCATGTCGTAGTTGTTTTCTGATATTACCCCCTTTCTCGAAATCCCTTGCTTTATCCCATTTTATAACAGTGATGTTGTTTTATATTATTGATATACATCGAAGTGAACCATTGGGAGGAGTTTTCTCCAGAACCTCTGGGTTACTGAGATATATTCGTATATCTCACCCCGTCTCGGGGCATTTATTTCAGGAGGTAGCAGTGGCACAGGAGTGGCGGGCAAGAGGCCCACAGGAAGATCATGAAGTGTTGTGTCATTAATTATCCATGATCATGTATATTTTGCTTAAGTGTATCATATTTATCATTCTGAGTTTATGTTGAAAGATGTAAGTGAAAGGCATGAATTGTAATATTTGATATGTAATTGAGAAGTATAGTGGCATAATGATATTAGATTTATGGTTTATGTCATGTTGAGAAATTGCATGTAAGTGGACTTTTGTGATTGAAATGAGTTAAAGATTTAAAGTGAACTGTTTATGTATTAAGTATAAACTGGATTGGGTTGTAAGAGCCCCAAGGCGTTGTTGGTCCTTGTGTGTGCCACCCATTGGATTTTGCTGGATTTCGGGTATAATTGTAGTGTTAAACAGCTTATGCAAAATTGGGGATTTTAGGAAATACAAAGGAAACTTTGGCGAATTTTCTGTAGAATTGGTAGTTTTTGGGTGAACTTCGGGAGAGCATATCTCTCTCCATAGTGGTCCGATTGGGACGTGCCATACGCCATTTTGAAGCTTAAGATGTCCCCTACGTTGTGTCAAAATCCTAGAATCATTGGTTGTGTGCGCAGCCCATGGTGGCTGATGGCACAATCTGCCCTGTTCTAGCCTGTACCTGTGGGCAGATTTGGGTATGTGTTGGGAAATTAATTCCCGCTTCGTTACTTGGTCGAATTAAGCATACGATATATCAAATCGAAGTTTAAGGTGTCTAGTTTATGGTGTGAAAATTTGAGAGGCAGTGGTCTGGTGGTTAGGTGCAGAATATTCGGTGAGTATTGGAGGTTTTGGGCTGTTTTGGAGTTGGTGGGCAATGTTGTCTGTCCAACTTCAATCGGCGATAACCGGAGCTAATGAGCTCGGAATCGAGTGTGTGATAGCTTGTTAGAAAGGTAATTGAATAAGGAAAAGGATAACCCGAAGTCTAGGTTTGGATTTTTGTTTTTTGTTCGCAGAAAAATTAATTAGTGAATCTTGTTAAGTTGGTAAAAACGTAAAAGTGATGAATTGGCTAAGTGGGTTTATGGGAACCCCTTAGTGTCTTATATGTAGTAAAGTAAAGTGCATAAATAATTTAAGTAAGTCTTCCGCTAGTGTTTCAGTTACGATCACAGCTTTTAATTATTACGTTTTTTTTATTTTAACTGTTCGCGTAATAATCGGAAAAAGTTTATTCGCATTTTTATTAAATGAATTGCTGTGATTGTAACTGCGCTTAATATCATAATTAATGTTAACAATACCGGTACGTAACGAGCTGTTACATTTTATGGTATCAGAGCAATTTTGTTAGGGAGCTCTTATAATAAATATAGATGTGTTATGTGCTGCATAGTTGTATGTAGATTCTTATCGATTACTGCATATGTAATTCCTCACTGTGGGTCTGATCAACCCATTCCTTTGTGTTACATGCGTGGTCATCGTAAGAAGCCTGCGTAGTAACCTTGAAGCACCGAATGTGAGTATTTAGCCTGATGTTGTGGCTGCAGTGTTAATTGCTCCATGGACAAAGGACGGCAATAAGTCAAGTATGAATATTAGAAGGCATAAGAAGAACAGACTTAAATGTTTTGTCTGACTTTTGATGAAAGTGAGAAGAAAGTTTTATTATAAGTGAAAGTGTGAACAAATCTATGATATTTATGGTATTGCATGGGTGAACCCTGTGGTACTAGGTATGATAAATTTATAAGTGAGATGAATCCATTGTATGAAGATGGTATCGGTGAAACTTCCAAGTATATATATAATATAGTAAAACAATTATTTACAAGTGGACTTGGTGAATAGACTTTCATCAAGGTGAGAGGTTTTGAACCTGAGGAATTATTGAGAAGTGGGAACAGATATGCGTATGTATGAGTTGAATACGTCATGTTTGATTTGCAGTTATGAGACCAGGACAAGTGGGGTGCACTTGAATGAAATGGGGATGGTTCAAGCAGAGAAACAAATAGAATATTTGATGATTAATCCTATGAGATTTGACCACTTGAAAGTATGATGCTGTTAGACTGGTAATGTGAGAGATATTGAAATATGGGAGTAAATTCCATAAAGAGATAGTGTTGACTAAACACAAGTGAGGTGAACTAATTATGTGCATAGTATTATGTGTAATATGTATAAGGAAAAGTGAAGGAATCGCCATGGATGGCACAAGATGTATGTACCATGAAGGCACTATTGCAGTTAGTGGATGTCGACTCAAATTGGCAAACGTATCAGTGATAAATGAACAGGATGGTTGAGATGTACAGTCATGGGTAAGACAGTAATGAGAAATTGTAAAGAAATTATTATCTTGTGGTATATATGTAAGTACTACTAATAGCAGTGCGCTTGTGAAAATATTGGTATTGGATACGGAGTGATAGACGGAGTAGAGGTAACTGCAAGGTAAAGAGGTATTCTACAACCACCAAGGGTGGAAGTGATCAAAAAAATTGATGAGTTGCTCTACAGTATTGAGCATATGTTATGTGAGCTGTGGCAGGCAATGGACTAGAACGGTGGCATAAGTTTGTGAGTTATTGTTGTATAACAATAAGGTGAGATGATGGTATGATTAGTGAATGAATGAAGGTAAGACTTAATGTGAAATCAAGTGATTAGTATATGAATCAAGTGACAATAAAGTGCGAAAGTAAGAGGTTAGCGAAAGAACTGATGTGTAAAGTGTGCAGAGAGTGTGGAATTATGTGGTTAGCAAAAGAGTTAGTGTGTAACGTCAAGATGAAAACGATAACATTAGTTAGTGAGATGAGGTATAATTGTCAGTGCAAGGACTGACGTCTAAGTGTCAGTACAAGGACGGACGAGTAGTTTTAAGTGCAAGGAATGATGTAGAATTTTAGTGCAAGGAATGATGTAGAATTTCAGTGCAAGGATTGAAGTGAAGTAGTTCTCTGTTATTCGACGGAAATGATTAGAAGATCCCTGTGTGATGGAAAATATGAAACTTATACTAAGAGATGAGAGATGTGTACAGAACTTTGAGAAAATTTAGGATTTATGGAATAGAAATTATGTTATGAACATGGCAAGTGAACAGTCAAAGTAAAAGAGTAAACAATCTGGGAGAAGAATAAGCAAGGAAGAGATAACGGACTATGGATTGAACGGTAACAAGATAGAAGGAACTATTAAGAGTTAGAAAACGTGTACGAAATTACGAAGATAATATGAATCATTGTAAGACTATGTTATAAACCAGGTCCGACGGGTAACCAAAATGAAAGTAAACTATCAGTGAGAAGAATGACACGAGAGAGTAAAATAAATTAACTTATATGTAACAGGTGTGTATTATACCACTACTACTAAGATTATTGGGGGTAATCCATGTGAATATACCAAAGATATTTTGATGTTATATACAGAGGTGGTACAGACACCAAATGGACTGGGTCCACGTGTGATGTGGAGTGTACGGAGTACCAGTTTTGCCGTCATATACAGATATATTATGAGTATAAATTTCTCTGTCCACTGGGTGCATGTAATATGAATTGATAGTAGGAAGATCTCAGTGGGGCCTATGTGTCAGGAGAGTATAGCTATCTCTGTGCGGGTTAAGTTCCCGGATACTAGTAGTATTTGATATGAGTAATGAGAAACGAGGAAGTGTTCCACATTGGTGTAACAGTTAGTATGGTAGAGATAATTTATGTAAATGCACAAAGAAGAAACATTTGGGGGATGCCTTAGAATAGGGACAGCTAGTAGTAAGTCGTTTTTACGGCAGAGATCATATGGGTGGATTCTCTGATCGGTGGGTCATGACATCTGGGGCCCTTAGGACAGCAAGAGCTCGAGGGGTTAAACCTGTGAATGTTGTTACCCACTGTATTGGGAGAGTTTTTCCATATGGTTAACGCAAGATGCGAGGTCATATGTTTGTAAATGGACAATAGTATGTCAGATTTGGATATAAGAGTTGTGGCTTAGTGTGTAAGAACTTCGAAGTGTGATAGTGAAGCACTATTGTGGGTGTAAAGTAAGTCTGATTAAATAAATTTTGTCTCTAAGTGAGGTAGCAAGTTAGTTGGAATCCTCGTCTTATGATGAAAAAGGGATAATAACGTGAGTTAAAGTTGACAGAATGAGTAAGTGTTCTTCTAGGAAGGCTAGTGATGATCAAGATTTCAGGTTAAAATAGTGAATTGTTAGCCCTAAGGAAAAGATAAATTGAAATAGAGTCAAGTACGAACGTGTATTAATAGATGGAAACTATAGTTGTAATTGATTACCAAAAGTGAATAGCTTGGTTTTGCTGGTAAAGTAGATTGAGAAGTGTTATATATAATCGCATATGCCACTTATGGTGGAAGTGTGTGGAAAATGCACAGTGTTGATGATGTTCTGATTAAGTACTAATGACGTATGGATGAGTGTTTGTGGTAACTTTGAATATTCTGAGAGACTGATATACCAACTGGTGGTAAATTGTAGAAGTAGTGGCAATGATGGAATAAAATTTAAGTGACTTGATAATTGAGTGTCAAGGATTCCTAGCGAATAGGACTTGTATATGAGAGATATGGCATTTTGAATAGTCCATCAGTTAATAGTGAAGTGGGTCGGGAATTGATTCGTTCCAAAGTGTTTAGTGGAAGTGAGTAAAGCTGTAAAGTAATAGTGTTTTGAGTTTGACATCCAGGATTAAATGATTATGATTACGAGAAAGTGGTATAAATGAGTGGAACATAAGGTTAAGTTGTAACATCGGAGTGGAATGAAAATTGAAAATAGTTAGTGGGTGAAAATATTAAGCATGAGTCCTCGATATGGAGGTCATTGAGTGTTGTGTTTAGACCGTGAGAGGTCTGAGTATAGAATTGAGCTGACTGAGTTGATAAAGTTGAGATGGTTCAGTTAATGAAAAGAATAACAGTGAGAGTAAATTATGAATATGATTAGTAGATAGAAAAATTCAGGAGTGTATTGTGGTTAAAGAACCTTAAAAGGTTAATCGGAAATATAAACTATTGTGAGGATTGTAAATTTCGTATCATGAAGAGAAAGATATGGTTATGAGTACCTAAGAAGAGGTAAAGACACGTGACAAGGAAAAATAAAGTATATGAGTATAGAATTTAATGTGAGTCGGAATCATAAGAAATGACAAAGTGCCCTAGAAACTAGAAAGGATGTGCTTCGGTGAAAGCTAAGAAAACAACTAAATCATAAGAGTAGTAACAGTAATGGAAAGGACTAGTATGTCTGGGTATGGTTGAAACAGTGAGGATAGCGAAAAGGGTTAAGTGCTAAAGAAAGTGTGAAGATACAGGGGAACGGTTAGAGCCTATTATGGAAACAACTAGAGATTTTTGGGAACAGCATTGGGTGAAAAAGACAGATGAAGATGAGAATGAGATGAAGTGAGGCAAACAAATTGTAATGTGGTCGTCTATTACCTATGAATTGGTGAAAGTGTAACCGTAAGCCGTGAAGAGCTTAAAGTATTGTGAATTGAAGGTCGTGGCACCATAAATGACAAGTGTAAAATGAGTATATTATGAACTACAGTGAACAAAAAGCAACGGTGGGTTAAGGAAACAGTGAAAAATATAATGAGTTAAGGGGTAAGATCCCCGAAATTATCAAGTTTGTGAAGGACTAAATAATCATGGATACCACAGAAGTGAGGTTCTGCGTGTGATGAATGTAAAATTGTAAAGATGCACGCCTAAGAGGGCTCGTTGAGAGTGGAAGAACGAGATTCTCTGGCTATATCCCGAGTCAGTGGGCTAGTACGATGCTAATTTTGCGGACAAAATTTCAAAAAGGAGGGGTGAATATAACACCTCACATTTCTAAAACATATGTTAATATATTAAACATGGATTATAGGGAAGGATTAGATAAGTCTTTTATATGGATATTAATAAGTAAATCATGTTGGAAACATGATGTTATAAATAAGAATGCTTTTCATGCCAAGCAAGTCGTTTAATAATTTATGATAAGAATTATATGATTTAATAAGTATATGTTTAATTAGAAAATGATTAATATAATTTTATTAATTAGACAAATGACGTCTAATTATAATTTTAAGAATTTAAATAATAGTGTGGAAAATTTATAGATTTATAGTGGTTGTAAATTATATAAAAGATGTAAGGATGAATCTATAGAGAATAAGTTAAGATGTTGTATATGAAAATAATTAGAAAAGCAAATAAGAAATATTACTTGTAAAAGTAATTAATTATAAAATATAATCTAACTTAGTGAGATATATATTTATTTTAGATGCATGTGTTTTTCATGTAGCTTAAATTATTGATGTAGAGTAAGTTAAGCTATGAAATTTAAGGAAATTTATAGGAGTTTTAGATGAAACAAATGAGTAAGTTAATTATTAATAGTTAAATAAATACCAAGTAATGAAATAAACAATTATGTAGTAGTCTTTTTATAAGAAAATAGACATCCCTTTTTCTCTTGTGTCCGTCGTCTCTTTCATTTCCTCTTCGTGGAGTGCAGCGCACAAAGTGGGTGATGAAAGGGTGGAACTTTACTCCATCAAATACTTGTGTTTAGGTCTTACATCCTTCATGAAAGTTGTAGGGTAGGATCTTAGAAAAAAAGAATCAAGTGGTAGAACCATGAAAGGAGCTTGGAGTTGAGAGAAATCCTCTCATTTGTCCAGTACCCCAAAGCTGTCAAGTGAGTTTGGAGGGAGCTTTTGTTTGCCTACTTGTTGGAGAATAATCTCTAGCATCTTGTGAAGTGATTAAGGTAAGGAAACATCATCTTGTGGGCTGTTTATATGAGCTGGAAATATAGGTTTTCATATTCTTTCTTTAAAATTTCTTGAAGCCTATGTGATGTTATATGTTGGGGTTTTCTATAAATTATGTTGGTTGGTTGATTGTTGTTGAAATATCACCATGAAATAGGTTAAAATCTGAAAATGGGATGGTCTATGACACCATATATGATTCAGCCCTTATGTCTTTAATTATGTATATCAAGTGTTTGATGTATTGCCTAAGTGGAATCATGAAATTGGAATGATTTTATTAGGATTTGAGGGAAGAAAATGGTAACTAGTTTATAAGAAAATTGATGAACCTTTGGTTGAATGATTGAAATCTCAAAAGGGATGAGTTTAATGAACCCTATATGGTTCAAATTTTGTGTGTAAGAATATGCACACCTAGTGTTTGATAATATGTCTAAATGAAATAAAAGATAGTATATGCATTGATGAAGGTTCAAGTGATAAAATAGTTAAAGGATATGTTTAATTAAGTTTGTATGTGGAAATAAAATAGTTAAAGGATGTTTTTAATCAAGTTTGTATGTGGAAATATAAGTGTAATATGATTTAGAGTTGGTTTGTAAAAAGAATGAAGTATAGGAATTTCAAAAAAACCTTATGGACCTTTTAGGATCAACATAGGGGCTGTTATATTAAAAAATTCATATGCTGTAAAAAGTGTGTGTATTTCGGCCCTTTAAAAATAATTGTGAAATTTCATGTGTTGCTTGAATTTTTAAGTGATTGGATATGTCCTCTATGTAGGCATTTCGTTGTGTACCAAGCTGTGGATTAAGCTGCTGCGGAGCTTAGTGGATTAATATTTAAGGTAACCTCTTGGTACTGGGGCTTGTTCCCCTTTTGTGTTCCACCTTGCTAGTTGATGGCAACGGTAGGAAGTGTGTATGAGTAGTGTAGAACAGCATGAGCATGCATATGCATTATCACAGTGGGTACTTATGTACCAGATCTCTGGCCAGTAGATATTTTAGCCTTCGGGCAAGTTTCCGGACTGCCACTGGATAGGTCTCCAAGAGGGAGTTCCAGTTGACCCAGGGTCGTGGTGTGTTATCCGGAGAGGAGCACACTAGGTAGTCTCGGGTGTATATGGTTGGAAGGGGTACCTTGGTGGGTTGTTCTCTGAACACGCCAGGGGTAGTACCCATAGGCGTATAGCCGAGGACATGGCGAGGTATTGGTAGCTACCATTCCCGCATGTCGTAGTTGTTTTCTGATATTACCCCCTTTCTCTAAATCCCTTGCTTTATCCCGTTTTATAACAGTGATGTTGTTTTATATTATTGATATACATCGAAGTGAACCATTGGGAGGAGTTTTCTCCAGAACCTCTGGGTTACTGAGATATATTCGTATATCTCACCCCGTCTCGGGGCATTTATTTCAGGAGGTAGCAGTGGCACAGGAGTGGCGGGCAAGAGGCCCACAGGAAGATCATGAAGTGTTGTCATTAATTATCCATGATCATGTATATTTTGCTTAAGTGTATCATATTTATCATTCTGAGTTTATGTTGAAAGATGTAAGTGAAAGGCATGAATTGTATTATTTGATATGTAATTGAGAAGTATAGTGGCATAATGATATTAGATTTATGGTTTATGTCATGTTGAGAAATTGCATGTAAGTGGACTTTTGTGATTGAAATGAGTTAAAGATTTAAAGTGAACTGTTTATGTATTAAGTATAAACTGGATTGGGTTGTAAGAGCCCCAAGGCGTTGTTGGGCCTTGTGTGTGCCACCCATTGGATTTTGCTGGATTTCAGGTATAATTGTAGTGTTAAACAGCTTATGCAAAATTGGGGATTTTAGGAAATACAAAGGAAACTTTGGCGAATTTTCTGTAGAATTGGCAGTTTTTGGGTGAACTTCGGGAGAGCATATCTCTCTCCATAGTGGTCCGATTGGGGCGTGCCATACGCCATTTTGAAGCTTAAGATGTCCCCTACGTTGTGTCAAAATCCTAGAAACATTGGTGGTGTGCGCAGCCCATGGTGGCTGATGGCACAATCTGCCCTGTTCTGGCCTGTACCTGTGGGCAGATTTGGGTATGTGTTGGGAAATTAATTCCCGCTTCGTTACTTGGTCAAATTAAGCATACGACATATCAAATCGAAGTTTGAGGTGTCTAGTTTATGGTGTGAAAATTTGAGAGGCAGTGGTATGGTGGTTAGGTGCAGAATATTCGGTGAGTATTGGAGGTTTTGGGCTGTTTTGGAGTTGGTGGGCAATGTTGTCTGTCCAACTTCAATCGGCGATAACCGGAGCTAATGAGCTCGGAATCGAGTGTGTGATAGCTTGTTAGAAAGGTAATTGAATAAGGAAAAAGGATAACCTGAAGTCTAGGTTTGGTTTTTTGTTTTGTGTTCGCAGAAAAATTAATTAGTGAATCTTGTTAAGTTGGTAAAAACGTAAAAGTGAGGAATTGGCTAAGTGGGTTTATGGGAACCCCTTAGTGTCTTATATGTAGTAAAGTAAAGTGTATATATAATTTAAGTAAGTCTTCCGCTAGTGTTTCAGTTACGATCACAGCTTTTAATTATTACGCTTTTTATATTTTAACTGTTCGCGTAATAATCGGAAAAAGTTTATTCGCATTTTTATTAAATGAATTGTTGTGATTGTAACTGCGCTTAATATCATAATTAATGTTAACAATACCGGTACGTAACGGGTTGTTACAATTTTCCATATTTTCATGCATGTAAGCCTATTATATTTAAGCGTGAAAAAACCAGATGAAAATTCCTTGACATGGTACGATTTTCCATTTACTCATGCATGTAAGCCTATTTTAGGCTCCAATTACTCACATTCAGTACAACATGTGAAATATATTATCCTTAATATTCATGCTGAGTAGTGACTAATATATCAAAAAAGATAAGAGGTAAATAAGGTTATAAGAGAAATTTCCTTGACTATATTTTTCTTCTCTGGTCTTAAATTCTTCTTTAAATAAAATCTATATAAATAGATAGATATATATTCATCGTGAGAGGAATTAATTATAGAAGCGAGTTACAAAGATATTCGTGGAGCATATTCGGAGGAGATTTTTCCTTTTAAGAAGAATTTATTGTGGTATGACATTATAACAATGAATTAGCTTCCAATGTTATTACAAATCAATTTTATCGTTAAATCGTTTATGTGAATTTAATGATTATATTTATTTCCATATTTGTATGGTTATGATTCCTCATATTTAAAGTTTTCACATTATGTTCATATAAAATATTAAATATGGGGAATTATAATGATATAAAGATAGAAATAAATATAACCAATTGGATCAACATAATCGATGAAATTGATTGGTAGTATCCCTAATTGATTATTACAATATCCTTTCTTTTTTATTTTATTTTTTGTTTTGGGGCGTTTGATATACGGATAAATTTGAGATTATCAAGAAACCCATATCGAGAATATTAATTACTCACATTCAGTACAACATGTGAAATAGATTATCCTTAATATTCATGCTGACTAGTGACTAATATATCAAAAAAGATAAGAGGTAAATAAGGTTATAAGAGAAATTGCCTTGACTATATTATTTTTCTCTGGTCTTAAATTCTTCTTTAAATAAAATCTATATAAATAGATAGATATATATTCATCGTGAGAGGAATTAATTATAGAAGCGAGTTACAAAGATATTCGTGGAGCATATTCAGAGGAGATTTTTCCTTTTAAGAAGAATTTATTGGGGTAGGACATTATAACAATCAATTAGCTTCCAATGTTATTACAAATCAATTTTATCGTTAATCGTTTATGTGAATTTAATGATTATATTTATTTCCATCTTTGTATAGTTATGATTCCTCATATTTAATGTTTTCACATTATGTTCATAGAAAATATTAAATATGGGGAATTATGATCATATAAAGATAGAAATAAATATAACCAATTGGATCAACATAATCAATGAAATTGATTGGTAGTAACCCTAATTGATTATTACAATATCCTTTCTCTTTTTATTTTATTTTTTGTTTTGGGGCGATTGATATATGGATAAAATTGAGATTATCAAGAAACCCATATCGAGAATATTAATTACTCACATTCAGTACAACATGTGAAATAGATTATCCTTAATATTCATGCTGACTAGTGACTAATATATCAAAAAAGATAAGAGGTAAATAAGGTTATAAGAGAAATTGCCTTGACTATATTATTCTTCTCTGGTCTTAAATTCTTCTTTAAATAAAATCTATATAAATAGATAGATATATATTCATCGTGAGAGGAATTAATTATAGAAGCGAGTTACAAAGATATTCGTGGAGCATATTCGGAGGATATTTTTCCTTTTAAGAAGAATTTATTGGGGTAGGACATTATAACAATCAATTAGCTTCCAATGTTATTACAAATCAATCTTATCGTTAAATCGTTTATGTGAATTTAATGATTATATTTATTTCCATCTTTGTATGGTTATGATTCCTCATATTTAATGTTTTCACATTATGTTAATATAAAATATTAAATATGGGGAATTATAATCATATAAAAATAGAAATAAATATAACCAATTGGATCAACATAATCGATGAAATTGATTGGTAGTAATATTGGTAGTAACCCTAATTGATTATTACAATATCCTTTCTCTTTTTATTTTATTTTTTGTTTTGAGGAGTTTGATATACAAATAAATTTTAGATTATGAAGAAACTCATATCGAGAATATTAATTACTCACATTCAGTACAACATGTGAAATAGATTATCCTTAATATTTATGCTGACTAGTGACTAATATATCAAAAAAGATAAGAGGTAAATAAGGTTATAAGAGAAATTTCCTTGACTATATTATTCTTCTCTGGTCTTAAATTCTTCTTTAAATAAAATCTATATAAATAGATAGATATATATATTCATCGTGAGAGGAATTAATTATACAAGCGAGTTACAAAGATATTCGTGGAGCATATTCGGAGGAGCTTTATCCTTTTAAGAAGAATTTATTGGTGTAACATCCCGCATAATTAGTAAAATACATAAGTACTATATGTTATAGGTACATGTGTAGAATTTGGATTTATGGTGTAGGTTTGATGGCTTGCGAATTGTTTGATCCTTATCCTTGGATAAGACTAAGGTGATTACTTCAATTAAATCATAGGAGGATACATATGTTGACATGTGAATTTAATCATATGAGTAAGGTGAGTGTGTGTTAGAAGGCCTTAGTGTTCTTTGGACTTTGGAAGTGGGCTTGTGTGTGTGGACTTGCCATCCTTAGATTTGTCTTATTGGATCCCTCAAGTTCAGCCCAAAGTTAAACCCACACATAATTCCCTAAGCCTTGTCCAACAAGGTTGTTTGTGCACCAAGGCACCTTCACATGGCTTGATGTAAATTCCTTCTCATTCATGCGCACAAGTAGGTGGAAAATACTTAGAAAAATCTGCCAAATTCCTTCATGTTTGACCGCCACCTCACTTGGCTTATGCACACTTGATTTCTACTTCATTGCATGAAAGACACATGTACAATGTAGCATGAGTTTGGGCTGCATTCTCCCTCATTTAGGCGCACATGTAGAGAGCTTGGTGCAGATTTTTCTATGACACAAAACTGCCTAACTTGTTGACTTGGAGAACCATCTTACACCTTCCATCATGAGGCTGAAATGTGCAGATTTTTGCATGCTTTTGGCAGCCCATCATGAGCCAAATCTGACCTTGTTTCCACATGCAACCAAAGAAAGATTTTGGGTTGCATTTCACCCCATCATGTGCGCACAAGGCTGCATCAAACCAGATTTTTTTGGCTGCCACATAGTGTTTTGCTTGTTGACTTAGTGAACCTTTTACATGTGCTCATGATGCACCTTCTCCACTCCACCCCATGCGCATAGTTTGATCATTTGTGTGAGAAAATTCTGACTTTATAGCACTAACTCAGATCTGAACCCTTTCCCCCTCACCTCCTTGCATGTACATAGAGTAACTAAGAAGCAACCCTTGCTTGTTCAAGCCAAGAGTGCAGTCCCACCTGCACAAGAAATCAGATTTTTACCATGATGACCATCATTGCAACCTCCTCCCTTCTCCCCTTATTTATGCGCACAAGAGGGGGCTGTCCCCATTCACTTGTGCAGCCAACTCCTTCCCTCATTCCCTCACTCTCTAGCCGAACCAACAAGCCTCTTGGAGAAGAAAAAACCTTGGTCACTTACCTTCCCTCACCTCTCAAAACCGTAGCCTTTGTCCCAAGCAAGAGTAAGCTTTCCTCCTCACTTTCACCTCACTGTTCAGTCTTGATTCCTCACCTTGGGTAGCTGTCCAAGTTGCTCCTCCTCATCCTTGATTGCGCATAGATCTTCTCCTTAGGAAGTGTGCACTTGTTGTGTAGTAAAGCTAGAAGGTGGTGTGTGATTCTTGATCAAGAAGTGTGTGCTACAAGAGGTAGGCCTTGAACTTAGAACACTTCCATTTTGTAACAATGTTTGTGTGCTTGAATGTCTCCTTGATTATGTGTGTGGTTTTGGATTCAAGTAAGAGCATGGTAAAAGTAGAATGGTGGAGCTATTTCATGAGGATTTGTATGCATGAAAGCCTCATGGTCATGCTTAAGATATATGCCACTGTTTTGTATGGATATGCCACTGTTTTGAGGAATATATATGCCACTGTTCTGTATGCAAAATGCCACTGTTTCCCTTTGAATGTGCCACTGTTTTGAAGATGAAATACTCACTGTTTCGGTTCCTCAAAATAGTCATTTTCATGCCACTGTTTCTGCACATATATGCCACTGTTTCTGCACATTATATGCCACTGTTTCTGCACATATATGCCACTGTTTCTGCACATTATATGCCACTGTTTCTGCACATATATGTCACTGTTTTAGTGCTCCCTAAGCCACTGTTTCTGCATAAAAACACTCACTGTTTTAGTCATCATATGCCACTGTTTTTATGCATAAGATGCCACTGTTTTAGTCATCATATGCCACTGTTTTTATGCATAAAATGCCACTGTTTTAGTCATCATATGCCACTGTTTTTATGCATAAAATGCCACTGTTTTAGTCATCACATGCCACTGTTTTTATGCATAAAATGCCACTGTTTTAGTCCATAATATGCCACTGTTTTATGCATAAAATGTCACTGTTTTAGTCCATAATATGTCACTGTTTTATGCATAAAATGCCACTGTGTTAGTCCATAATATGCCACTGTTTCAATGTCCAAAAACCAAGATTTATGCCACTGTTTTGAAGTCCAAAGTGCCACTGTTTCTGTTTTAAAATGGTCACTGTTTCTGCTGTAAGGTGCTACTGTTTTGCTGCTGTAAAACGTCACTGTTTCTGTTCTAAAACGTTCACTGTTTCTGCTGTATGTTTACTGTTTTTCTGCTGTAAAACGTCACTGTTTCTGTCCACTGTTTTTAAGGAAAATACCACTGTTTTCTGTTCACTGTTTTAAAAGAACAACTCACTGTTTCTGCTCACTGTTTTAAGCACAAACGTCACTGTTTTTTGCTGTAAAAACGCTGCTGTATGCTCACTGTTTTGCTGCTGTAAACACTGTTGTATGCTCACTGTTTTCCACTGTAAAACATTGCTGTATGCTCTCTGTTTCTGCTGTAAATAGCCACTGTAAATGATTAGTTGTAATTGATTTAGGTGCGTTTAAGAAGTGAGATACTTCGCTGCTGTTTGGTAATATTTAAGGCACGCAAAGGTAAGTGTCAGGCGATATTGCCTAATGTAACTATTGACTACTGGTATAAAATTGTGACATGATGCTCCATAAGCCGTAAAAATATTATGTTCCATTATGATGAAAGGAAACTGCCAAAAATGTGCCGTGATGGCTATATGATTATGAGGTAAAGACGTTATGTGGCAGCATAACGCATACGAAAGGTATATAAGCATGCACCTTACATCATACCGCATTCTTACGCCTTGTGTGTGAAAGCATAGCATGACATGCACGTATCATGATCATATAGGCCTTGTTTTAGAATAGTTATGTACAGGACCATGTGTTTGAGCAAACATCATATAGGCATCCCCAAGGTACCGGGGTATGGGACACTTGGCATCAGTCCGCATAGGCCCACAGTTGGAATCCACATGGAGCTCAGGTGCCAAGGGATATTTGATTCCACTGTGAAGTGCGCGCACGACGGTGCTAAAAGCGCAAAGGAAAGGCGTTATATACGCAATATATGAATATGATGAAAAGGAAAAGGAAAAGGAACATGGTTATGTTGAAGTGACTGTTTATGATTTTGTGCCTAGTTAATACTGTTATATTACTGGTTTTGTTGCCACACTACTGGGATTATTCTCACCCCTTCGGGGCTGCTATTTTCCTAAATGGCAGGAGGACATAAAAGCACATGAAGACGTGATGTTTGCTGTTGATTGCTGATGCGTGGATTTTCACTGTTGCTGTTTGTTTAATTGGATGACTGTAATGATTAATGTTTTGGGTACTCTTGGATGACTGTAGTCTTTATCATCTCTATGTTAGCTTGAACTTTTATGAACAGCGGATATTTTGGAAAACCTTTGTGAAAAGAATTTAAGTGCTGAAATTTTTACAGTGCACCTTACGGGTGGTGTTTTATGAGCAAACGAACTCTGATTTACTATTATTTTATATGCACGCGAAGCCCCAAACGTGCTCTTTCTAAATCACTTGAAATATTTTTTATCGTCCAAACAGAAGTTATAAGAACTATTGAAATGCCTTCGGATTTTTATACTGCTATGAGATTTTTTGTTAGCTCATGTGACGTTAACGACTCTAATTCCGCTTAGCAAACGACTCTCTTGGATGCATACAAGGGAGGGCGTTACACTAATTGGTATCAGAGCAGTTTGGTCCATGGATTTGCTTGTGATTGATTGACTTGATTGTTGATTGTGTTTATCTGCTGATTGATTGTCTAAATGTGCTATAGTTTAAGTGCTTGAGTAGGATAGTTAGATTGTTAGGACCGTTCTGTGATAAGACACGGATGCATAGCTAACTTGTCCGAATTGAACTCGAGTACCTACTTGAGACTGCTGCCATGAATAACTTGCGGTGAGCCTGATCAACTCATTTCCTGATATTGTGAGTGCAGAATCATGGCAGGTAGTCGCGGTTCAACTCGGGGAAGGTCTGGCGATGCGGAAGAGGATCTTATCACTACCATTGGAGGACTGGCAACGTTCATCCAGAATATGAGCCAAGAATGGCGCGACCATAGGCAACAGAATCAGAACCAACCCCCACTGCATGAAAATGCAGAAGAAATTGCCCGTCGGAGGTTGAAAGACTTCCGCAACTTCCAACCACCTACCTTTGAGGGTGAAGACAACCCCGAGGCTGCAGCGAAGTGGCTGCAGATGATCGAGCATATCTTCGAACGCATGGCATGCCCGGAAGCGCAGAAGACTGATTACGCGTCGTACCAGCTGATGGGAGAAGCTTTAACATGGTGGACTGGTGCGAGGGCTCTGCTGAGAGCTCAGGATGTTGAACTGACGTGGGCCGTATTCAGACAAGTATTTTTGGACAAGTATTTTCCTAAGGCAATGAGAAGGATGAAGCACACTAAACTGCTGTCACTCAGGCAGGATAACATGACGGTTAATGAGTATATTGCAAAATTTGGGCAGCTGATCGAGTACGCCAATTTTGACCGAAACATTTATGATGAAGCATGGCAGGTGGAGAAGTTCGAGAGCGGATTACATCCGGAAATTCGCAAGCTCATTTTGACGACGGCTAATCGTACACTTCCAGAACTCATCAACCAGAGTCGTCAGGCATAAGGAATCATTAATGAGGCCAAGAACTTGAACAAGCCACCAACACAATTCCACGGAGGAAACCGAGCAGGCAGATTCTTCAGGACGACACCTGGTAGGGGTCGAGGCAGAGGTACGCCGTTGCAGGCACGGCCTGGAAACTTTAAGAGAAACTTTACGGTGGGTCAATCGTCGACTGGACGTCAGGGCGCGACTGTTTGTGCTACATGTGGAAAGAATCACTTTGGAGTCTGTCGCAAGAACAACAATGCATGTTTCAGATGTGGCCAGCAAGGACATTTTGCTTACAAATGCCCCCAGAACGCCGACCAACAGCCTACGCAAGCACGGGTGTTCACACTGGATGCGAATGAAGCGCAGAAGTTTCCCAACTTGATCAAAGGTAATGTCACTTTAAATGGTCACCCAATTTCTGTTATCTTTGATTCTGGAGCGTCTGGCTCTTTTATGGCAAAGCATACCGCTATGAGAATAGGCATCACCCCAACCCCGTTACCTTATGAGTTACACATCAGCACGCCTACTGGAGGATCGTGCACAGCCTCAGAGATCTGCAGAGGTGTTATCTTGCAGTATGAAGGGAACACGTATACAGTTAACTTGGTGGTCCTGCCGGTATTCAACTTTGATGTGATTATCGGTATGGACTGGTTGACGGAAAACGGGATAACGTTGGACTGTCGAGCGGGGAAAGTCGTTGTTCCTGCGAAAGATGGTAATTTTCAACCTTTCTCTCTCATTTCTTTATTGCAAGTTAGAAAAGAGCTCCGCAAGGGAGCAGCAGGGTATCTTTTGTCGATCGAGGCTGAGACCTCGGTTGACAATCAAATTCAGAATGTACCGGTAGTTAGAGAATTCGAGGAGGTATTCCCGGATGAAATACCTCGATTGCCTCCTCATAGGGAAATAGAATTTTCCATCGAACTTGTTCCTGGAGTCGGACCAATCTCCATTGCTCCGTATCGTATGGCGCCGTTGGAACTTCGCGAGTTGAAGAAGCAGATAGAAGAGCTTTTGGCCAAGGAATTTATCAGACCAAGTACTTCCCCATGGGGTGCTCCAGCCATCTTGATTAAGAAGAAGGATGGAAGTTTACGTCTGTGCGTAGATTACCGCCAGCTGAACAAAGTAACGGTGAAGAATAAGTATCCGCTACCGAGGATCGACGATTTGATGGACCAGCTGAGAGGAGCCAGAGTCTTTTCCAAGATAGATTTACGATCGGGATACCATCAAATCCAGGTCAAACCGGAGGATATTCCGAAAACCGCTTTTAGGACTCGTTATGGGCACTACGAATATCAGGTGATCCCATTCGGACTTACGAATGCTCCAGCGGTATTCATGGACTACATGAACCGCATCTTCCGCCCATTTCTGGATCAGTTCGTTATTGTGCTTATCGACGATATCCTGATTTACTCAGCTAATGAAGAGCTGCACGCGGAACATCTGAGGATTGTCTTGCAAATCTTGAAGGAGAAGCAGTTGTACGCGAAATGGTCGAAGTGCGAGTTTTGGCTTAAAGAGGTCCAGTTTCTGGGCCATGTCATTTCATCAGAAGGTATCGCGGTGGACCCCAGCAAAGTTGAAGCTGTCATGAATTGGGAACGACCCAAGACTGTCACCGAAGTAAGAAGTTTCTTAGGTCTGGCTGGATATTATCGAAGGTTTATCCAGAATTTCTCTCAGATAGTGCAACCTCTTACCCGTCTCACTCGGAAGGACAAGCCTTTTGAGTGGACTGAAGCTTGTGAAGAATGTTTCTTGGAACTAAAGAGCAGGTTGACAAGTGCTCCCGTACTCACGATTCCGGATCCTACCTGGAAGTTCGAAGTATACTGTGATGCGTCGCTGAAAGGACTTGGATGCGTGTTGATGCAGGATCGTATGGCGGTAGCTTACGCGTCTCGACAACTAAAGCCTCACGAGGAAAATTATCCTACGCACGATTTGGAGTTAGCAGCTATAGTGTTCGCACTTAAAATCTGGAGGCACCACTTGTATGGTTCGCAGTTTGACGTGTTCAGCGATCATAAGAGTTTGAAGTATTTGTTCGACCAGAAGGAGCTGAATATGCGGCAACGTCGGTGGATGGAATTTCTGAAGGACTATGATTTTGAACTTAAATACCACCCAGGAAATGCAAACGTGGTAGCTGACGCCCTGAGTAGGAAGACACTGCACACTGCAACTCTGATGATGGAAGAGCTGAAATTGTTTGAGGCCTTTCGAGACTTCGCAGCAACATAAAAAACAAAATAAAATATGTCCAAAGCACAGAAATAGAAAAGAATCATTTTTTTCAGAAACAGTGCCAGGGAATAAAATGATTGTCATGCGCAATTCACAGAATGATTCTCAGAATTACGTTTGTTAACCATTCTATTCCCTAGCACTGTTTCTGAAAAGAAATAATTCTTTTCTATTTCTGTTCCTCGGAACAATTTTTGAGAAAAAAATGTGTTTGATAACAGGTTCTATTTTTATTCCGAGAATGAGAATTGTGTTTGATAACACAACAAAAAATATAAATAATAATAATTCCTATTAAACATAAAAAAAAATTTGATTTGATTTGAATACAATGTTGGTCTTATTAGATTTGGTAATATATATTTTAACTGCTGATGACAATAATAAGAGTATTTTAATTTATTTTATTTATTATATACATATTTATATTTATGCATGACTGCAGCAACATATAAAACAAAATAAAATATGTTAACAAACGTAATTCAGATTCTCAGAACTCGTCCAAAGCACAGAAATAGAAAAGAATCATTTTTTTCAGAAACAGTGCCAGGGAATAGAATGATTGTCATGCGCAATTCTCAAAATGATTCTCAGAATTACGTTTGTTAACCATTATATTCCCTAGCACTGTTTCTGAAAAGAAATAATTCTTTTCTATTTCTGTTCCTTGGAACAATTTCTGAGAAAAAAAATGTGTTTGATAACATGTTCTATTTTTATTCCGAGAATGAGAATTGCGTTTGATAACACAACAAATAATATAATAAAAAATAATTCCTATTAAAATAAAAAAAATTGATTAGATTTGAATACAATGTTGGTGTTATTAGATTTGGTGAGATTTATTTTAATTGCTGATGACAATAATAAGAGTATTTTAATTTATTTTATTTATTATATACATATTTATATTTATGCATGACTGCAGCAACATATAAAACAAAATAAAATATGTTAACAAACGTAATTCTGATTCTCAGAACTTGTCCAAAGCACAGAAATAGAAAAGAATAATTTTTTTCAGAAACCGTGCTAGGGAATAGAATGATTGTCATGCGCAATTCTCAAAATGATTCTCAGAATTACGTTTCTTAAACATTCTATTCCATATCATTGTTTCGGAAAAGAAACAATTCTTTTCTATTTCTGTTCGTTGGAACAATTTCTGAGAAAAAAAATGTGTTTGATAACATGTTCTATTTTTATTCCGAGAATGAGAATTGCGTTTGATAACACAAGAAATAATATAATAAAAAATAATTCCTATTAAATATAAAAAAATTTGATTTGATTTGAATACCATGTTGGTGTTATTAGATTTGGTAAGAATTATTTTAATTGCTGGTGAAAATAATAAGAGTATTTTAATTTATTTTATTTATTATATACATATTTATATTAATCATGACTACAGCAACTTTTAAAACAAAATAAAATATGTTAACAAACGTAATTCTGATTTTCAGAACTCGTCCAAAGCACATAAATAGAAAAGAATCATTTTTTCAGAAACAGTGCCAGGGAATAGAATGATTGTCATGCGTCATTCTCAAAATGATTCTCAGAATTACGTTTGTTAACCATTCTATTCCCTCGCAATGTTTCTGAAAAGAAATAATTCTTTTCTATTTCTATTCCTTGAACAGTTTCTGAGAAATGTGTTTGATAATATGTTCTATTTTTATTCGGAGAATGAGAATTGCGTTTGATGACACAACAAATAATATAATAAAAAATAATCCCTATTAAATATAAAAAAAAATTGACTTGATTTGATTTGAATACAATGTTGGTCTTATTAGATTTGGTAAGATTTATTTTAATTGCTGATGACAATAATAAGAGTATTTTATTTTATTTTATTTATTATATACATATTTATATTTATGCATGACTGCAGCAACATATAAAACAAAATAAAATATGTTAACAAACGTAATTCTGATACTCAGAACTCGTCCAAAGCATAGAAAAAGAAAAGAATCATTTTTTTCAGAAACAGTGCCAGGGAATAGAATTATTGTCATGCGCAATTCTCAAAATGATTCTCAGAATTACGTTTCTTAACCATTCTATTCCATAGCATTGTTTCGGAAAAGAAACAATCCTTTTCTATTTCTGTTCGTTGGAACAATTTCTGAGAAAAAAAATGTGTTTGATAACATGTTCTGTTTTTATTCTGAGAATGAGAATTGCGTTTGATAACACAAGAAATAATATAATAAAAAATAATTCCTTTTAAATATAAATTTTTTTTGATTTGATTTGAATACAATGTTGGTGTTATTAGATTTGGTAAGATTTATTTTAATTGTTGATTACAATAATAAGAGTATTTTAATTTATTTTATTTATTATATACATATTTATATTTATGCATGACTGCAGCAACATATAAAGCAAAATAAAATATGTTAACAAACGTAATTCTGATTCTCAGAACTCGTCCAAAGCACAGAAAAAGAAAAGAATCATTTTTTTCAGAAACAGTGCCACGGAATAGAATGATTGTCATGCGCAATTCTCAAAATGATCTCAGAATTACGTTTCTTAACCATTCTATTCCATAGCATTGTTTCGGAAAAGAAACAATTCTTTTCTATTTCTGTTCGTTTGAACAATTTTTGAGAAAAAAAAGTGTTTGATAACATGTTCTGTTTTTATTCCGAGAATGAGAATTGAGTTTGATAACACAATAAATAATATAATAAAAAATAATTCCTATTAAATATAAAAAAATTGATTTGATTTGAATACCATGTTGGTGTTATTAGATTTGGTAAGATTTATTTTAATTGCTGATGACAATAATAAGAGTATTTTAATTTATTTTATTTATTATATACATATTTATATTTATGCATGACTGCAGCAACATATAAAACAAAATAAAATATGTTAATAAACGTAATTCTGATTCTCAGAACTCGTCCAAAGCACAGAAATAGAAAAGAATCATTTTTTTTCAGAAACAGTGCCAGGGAATAGAGTGATTGTCATGCGCAATTCTCAAAATGATTCTCAGAATTACGTTTGTTAACCATTCTATTCCCTAGCACTGTTTCTGAAAAAAAAATTATTTTCTATTTTTATTCATTGGAATAGTTTCTGAGGAAAAAAATGTGTTTGATAACATGTTCTATTTTTATTCCGAGAATGAGAATCACGTTTGATAACACAACAAATAATATAAAAAAATACTTCCTATTAAATATAAAAAAAAAATTGATTTGATTTGAATACACTGTTGATCTTATTAGACTTGTTAAGATATAACATAATAAAACAAAATCAATTTGGAAGGTGGAATAACATGTTCTTATATGATCATGGTATTCAAATCAAATCAAATTCATATCTAATAACACCAACATGGTAATCAAATCAAATCAATTTTTTTATATTTAATAGGAATTATTTTTTATTATATTATTTCTTGCGTTTGATAACATCAAATACACTTTTGTGTTAATTGCTGATGAAAATTAATTTGCTGATCATATATATAAATACATATTAACAATATCTAAATCATAACACAACAAATAATATAATAAAAAATAATTCCTATTAAATATAAAAAAATTGATTTGAATACAATGTTGGTCTTATTAGATTTGGTAAGATTTATTTTAATTGTTGATGACAATAATAAGAGTATTTTAATTTATTTTATTTATTATATACATATTTATATTTATGCATGACTACAGCAACATATAAAATAAAATAAAATATGTTAACAAACGTAATTCTGATTCTCAGAACTCGTCCAAAGAAATATAACGCATTAAAAAAAATATTTCGTTAGATATATCTTAGCATAACCATTAGCATTAGTAATGAGAATTGCTAATGGTAAGATTTATTTTAATTGTTGATGACAATAATAAGAGTATTTTAATTTATTTTATTTATTATATACATATTTATATTTATGCATGACTGTAACAACATATAAAATAAAATAAAATATGTTAACAAATTTAATTATGATTCTCAGAACTCGTCCAAAGAACATAAATAGAAAATAATCATTTTTTTCAGAAACAGTGCGAGTGAATAGAATGATTGTCATGCGCAATTCACAGAATGATTCTCAGAATTACGTTTGTTAACCATTCTATTCTTAGCACTATTTCTGAAAAGAAATAATTCTTTTCTATTTCTGTTCCCTGGAACAATTTCTGAGAAAAAAAATGTGTTTGTTAACATGTTCTATTTTTATTCCGAGAATGAGAATTGCGTTTGATAACACAATAAAAAATATAATAAAAAGTAATTCCTATTAAATATAAAAAAAATTGATTTGATTTGATTTGATTTGAATATAATGTTAGTCTTATTAGATTTGGTAATATTTATTTTAATTTTTGGTGACAATAATAAGAGTATTTTAATATATTTTATTTATTATATATTTATATTTATGCATGACCGTAGCAACGTATAAAACAAAATAAAAAAGGTTAACAAACGTAATTCTGATTCTCAGAACTCGTCCAAAGCACAGAAATAGAAAAGAATCATCTTTTTCATAAACAGTGCCAGAGAATAGAATGATTGTCATGCGCAATTCACATAATGATTCTCAGAATTACGTTTGCTAATCTTACCATTAGCATGACAATCATTCGCATTGCATGACAATCATTCTATTCCATGGCACTGTTTCTGAAAAAATGATTCTTTTCTATTTCTGTGCTTTGGACGAGTTCTGAAAATCAGAATTACATTTGTTAACATATTTTATTTTGTTTTATATGTTGCTGCAGTCATGCATAAATATAAATATATATATAATAAATAAAATAAATTAAAATACTCTTATTATTGTCATCAGCAATTAAAATAAATGTTACCAAATCTAATAAGACCAACATTGTATTCAAATCAATTTTTTTTTTTTTTATATTTAATAGGAATTATTTTTTATTATATATTATATACTCTGCCCAAAGGGGAGTATATGATATTTAATTATTTTTGTTATGATTAATTTATTACATTATGAGTATAACTTTTGGTGATAAAAATTAACTTGTGTTAAATTCTATCAATTATGAATTTTATTTTATTTTTGGGTATATTTTGGTGTACAATGTATTGAAAAATTAGCTCTTATTTGATATTGTTGTATAATTTTGTACTCTTAATCTGTGTTGCATACTGTAATATTTTGTTTATTGGATTGTACGCTTCCGCTTGAACTGTTTACATACAAAAAAAAATAAAATTATTGAGGAGTGCTTCTAGTTATTTCCCCGCCCACCTGATAGCATTGGCCACTTCCTGGACCCAGTGGGCTCAAACTCTTCTCTGGGTTATTAGCTAGGTCCCCTCTCTAGCCTATTTATATTGGAGCTAAGCTCCATTAGCCATCATGCTCTCATCGCCGAGGCTGCCTTACAGAAATAGGTGATGGAGAGGAAGATCTAGCATCTTGTTCCCTTGTTTTCAACTGTTCTTCTCCGACTTTGTGAAGGCATAACAAGGTACACATAATTACAACTCTGATATATTGTCGTTTGGTATTTTATAATCATGTGCATCATTCTCTATTGAGATTTTATTAGTTTTATCTTCAGATACAATGGGAAAAAGGTTGGAAACAATCTCACACACAAGGATTTTGGACAAAATGAAAAAAAAAAAAAAATAAGCTCCCTCTCAAACGGATCAGCTTTGGGACTGGATAGCAACATGGGTGGGGTTTTATAAGAATTCAGTCTAGATAGTAAAGGATTTAAGAAAGATGCGGTCACGTCCGTATAAGGTGGTTGGAGCAGGGCCGCGTCTTAGTGTACTCAATTTTTAACATTTTCTGGTTTTGTCTGACACTGATTTAAGTTTGGATGAGTGGATTGATTTACACATAAATCGGTTCTACAGATACCGCGTCCTAATGCAATTACTTCACTGCCACGTTGTCATGCATTATTTTAGTAATACATTTGAGTAAGAAATTATTCCGATCAAATTTTGTAAAAAAGAAATTACTAGGGTCAAGAGCCCCAATTAGAGGCGAACCTATAATTAGGAGTGGATTTATTTTTAAAATTCTCTAAATTTGGTATGTTAAGTAATTTTTGCAAAATATGTCAAATGTTGAAAATGAAAATTCTCTCTAATAATTTTTTTATATATACATGGTTAAGAGATTTAACCCAGCACATTAGTAATTATTTACCGAATTGCCCTCGCTTGTAGACTATTACAAAAATTTAACCCTCCAGAAAAACATAACACCAATCTGCCCCTGTTTGACCGTTGACCACGCAATGTACCCGGGTACCCCCCTTCGTACCCGGGTATTTTTCAAAAAAATGCAATCTACCCGGGTATGTAAGGGGGTACCCGGGTATTGTTCTTCGTTCTGCAGATTTCTTGAATTATTTACCCGGGTAGGCAAGGGGGTACCCGGGTAGATTGCGGCCAGAAACCCCAATATCCAGGGTTTCAGCCATTTTTTGTGAGTTTTATCTTTTTTTTCCCCAAATCTCTATCCCTCTCTCACTCTCTCCCTTCACATCACACATATATTTCAGGTCATCATCTCTAATAGCTTAGTCTTGGTAGGACATTGGCATTACACATCCACATTCCCATTTTGTGTTAAAAAATCCGAACCAATATCAAAACCCAAATCCTAGACCCAAATTTTTGTGTGAAATATGAGTTCAAGTCCTAACATGGTTCCTATAGTTATTTACTACAATGGGAGGCATTTCGAAGGTCCGTACTGAGTCCGATTTGAAGGAAAAACAAAAACGATGAAAATCAAAGTGGGCACTACATGCAATGAATTGAAGGAGAGAATTCTCCAAAAAATGGGGTCAAAAGGCATCAATTTCATCCACCGCATGATAGCCAAGTTAGAGACTATAGTGGATAAGGACACAATATATTACATTGGTAATGATATCAATGATGATGAAGATGTGGAGTTCATCACAGATGCGTATGTTGGGTGGAAAGTATTAAAAATGATTGGGATATATGAGAAAGTTGATGCTGGTCAGTCTTCATCATTACCAGTGCATACAACTACTGTGCACTGTGTTGGTGAAGAAGATACAATTGTACGATCTTCTGCACCTGCTCAGGTATTAGATGAGGATGAAGATGAGGATTATGTGGACAGCGAAGATGAGGGAGAATCTGAAAGTGCTATTCCACAAGGTGATTCGTCAGACACTGACATGGACGAAAATTTTGACGCTGACACAAGCGCTGTAAGGCTGGGTACCCCAGCCATGTCACCACTTCATGTTGACCCTGTCAGTTCATCACTTCATGTTGACCCTGTCAGTAGTTCACTTCATGTTGACCCTGTCAGTAGTGGTACGTTATTAATTTAGTCATTTTCTTTAAAAAATGAAACATTTTCGGTGCTATTGATTCAGACAATAATGATGAAACTTTAGATGCAGGGACTGCGGTAGAGCCATTTTGGAATGAAAGCCAACATTATTCATTCATTAATTGGGCGCACCCAAATGACGAGTTGGAGATCCTGTATGGGGATGATGACTTGCAGGAGGTTGGAAGTTAGGCGATCCGTTATTTGTGCATCAAGAGTTTGGCTCTAAACCTGAAATGCAACATGCTGTGAAGATACGTGTATGAAGGGGCGCAGGACAGCAATAGTTGAAAAAAGTGACGAGTCAAGATTTGTTATGAAATGTAGAAACCATGTTGACGGTTGTCCGTGGTATATGAGGGCAATCAAGCCCAAGAATGGAGCTAATTGGGTAGTCAGTAAATGGGGTCAAGATCACACATGTTTGAATCAGGGCCTATCACAGGATCATAGACAGTTGGACTCAGATGTTATTTGTGCGGCTATTATAGTACGTATTTATTCTACCGTGTACTTAACGAAGCGTCTTATTGAGATATGGTAAAGTTGTGTTTTTTTATATATAGATATGTTAAAGGAAGATCCAGCTACAAAACCAGTTCTGATACAAGAGAGGATACAAGGAATATATGGCTACAACATAACGTACAGGAAGGCTTGGAAGGCAAAAATCAAAGGCCATTGTTAAGTTGTTTGGTGACTGGAGAGGTCCTGGACGGATCTTGCCCAATTGGCTGACGTATATGACGCAGGTCAATGTAGGTTATGTGTTCAAGCTTGATACAAATCCTTGTTTTGACGAACGTTGGGTTTATACAGACAGGGCTCTGTTTCTAGGGTTTTTTGGACATTTCACCAATGCATCGAAGCATTCAAATACTGCAAGCCTATAATTCAAATTGATGGCACTCGTCTATATGGGAAGTACAGAGGAACACTCTTGATTGCAACATAAGGATGGAGATGGACATCTGCTCCCTATTGCTTGCTGTTGTTGCCTCCAGGGTGGAGAAGTTGGAAGATTGGTCTTGGTTTCTGAGCCTTTTACGGTTTCATGTAGCAAATAGGAATGGTATTTGTCTAATATCCGATCATCATCGAAGCATCATAAGGGCGGTCAAAGGTAGCGCTGGTTGGCAGCCTCCATATGCTTATCATGTTTTTTGTCTGCTTACGTCACATTGGAAGCAACTTCAATACCAGGTTTAGGAATGTGGAATTGAAGAAAACGTCATGAAATTAGGTATCCTATAACTCATAACTGTTGTTTACTTTGTCATCGTAACTCACTAATTGTATATGTGATTAATGATTTTGCAGGATACACATGTTCAAAGATTAATTTTGATCTCAGATATAAGGAATTCATCGACAACAATCCAGACGTTGCGCCATGGTTGGATGCGATACCAAAAGAGCAATGGTGCAGGTCCTATGATGAGGCAGGACATAGGTTTGGTCATATGACAACCAACCTATCTGAGTGTGTGAATAAGGTGCTTCGTGGAGCACGTAATCTGCCGATAACTGCATTGGTCAAGATGACATTCAGTAGACTCGTTGAGTATTTCGTGAAGAGACGTGAAGCGATTGAAAAAGATATACTCACAAGGTTGGGTAATTTCAAAGAAGGTCAGCAGCTTTGCAAAAAAATGATGAATTGGCCGGCACTTATCGTGTGAGGATATATGATAGTGAGCTGTTACTGTTTGAGGTTGAGGATGCATACAATCAATCTACACACGAGGTAGGTGACACCATGAGAGTGGACTTAATCAATCGTAAATGTCAGTGTGGTAGTTTTACAGCACGGAGGTATCCCTGCAGCCATGTATTAGCAGTTTGCAAAGCAGCTTCGGTTGAATCATTATGATTATGTGGATCCTGTTTTCAAAATTCCAACCATTGCTAAAGTATATTCTGCACACTGGTATCCTATTGGCAATGAACTCTTGATTCCATCTGTTGTTGGGCCTACCGTGATTCCGGATGTAAGGTTTATACGCGCAAAGGGAAGACCAAAGTCTTCAAGGATTCAGAATGAGATGGATTGGGTTGAGTCTTAACCCTCGGGCAGTCAGAGCCGATGTAAGCATTGCAAGCAAGTTGGACATAACATTCGTACATGTCCATCGAGGCTAAGACAAGCATGATGACACGTTTTGTAATGACTATGCATTTATGTTGTGTAATGTTGAGGATTTCGTAAACCTTGTTGTGTAATTTATCTTTTTTGTTGCATTTGTGTACGTTTGACACTATTATGTGTGCCATTTGGTTATTGTATTAAACGATCCTACGAACGTTTACCGT